>CM035413.1:102759354-102784354 GCA_020310875.1 Ceratopteris richardii | reverse complement strand
GTGTCTTGTGATGTATTACAATTCCTTATATAAGGATGTAATAAAACAAAGATAGAATTTAGAATGTATGAACTTTCAAGATCATCCTTTGCACACCATGTGCTCAACCTTTCTACTCTTCTGGAGTTGGTTTTGCTTTCTTCCTTAACATAGGCATTAACTCATCTCTAGAACAATATCCATAAATATTTGTCCCTTGCAAGTATGCCTCCATCCTTAGAGACCATGCTAAATAATTTCTTTGATCTATTTCTTCTCAATTGAAGAAGGTAATTCATCACCCATAATGTATGAACTATGATAATGCTATGTTACCACTATGAGGAGTGATGGGAGTTTGTAGAGAGGAGAGGGCCTTGGCAACAACCTACTCCAAAACCAACCTATTTTTGACTTGGAGACTCTAATAGACTTCATAATCTTGCAATCTATGAAATAATGTGACCATAGTACCTTGGAGCATTCAATGCAAAAGCATATGCTAAAAAGAATCACTTTCCAAAATATGCACACATAGAGAGAACCTATTATTTATGGAAGAAGGATCTGAGAAAAATATTCAAAGCTTAAAACTTGCTAGGAATTGACTAGAATCCTTTTGCATGGATTGAAATAGGAAAGTGACCAAACTAAAACAAGTTATTTTGTGAATTTAAATTCACTATAATATGATTTAGAGATGTAAGAATTCACAAGATGATCTTGACTTTTTAGACATAAGATGATTGTCTTATGTACATGATCCAAGTGGTCAATAAGGAAATGAGAGCATATAGGCACTTGAGTAGTTGAATGAAGTTGATAGACTTTGAGAAGTATAGGACTCCAATACCCTTGAGATAAGTTCAATAAAAACTATCATGGACAAAGGAAACCATCCTAAACCTTTGATTCCATGTGAACCCTGTATCTCATGATTGGTTCAGAATTAAGAGAAACCAATGCTTCCATTGCATCCGAAACGTGCCAAAACCCTAAGATTGACTGTCTACTTGCTTGATTCGGATATCTAGAGCTCATCTTTTGAATTGATGACATCATTGATGACATCATCAATTCGTAACCGCCTTTCATGAACCGCCCTTGAAAACCTATATAAGGAGGAGTTGGCCACATTCATAATCAGTCTTGCCAATACCAGTCTTGGGAGCTCAAGGAGTTGTGGCTGCCAAGTAAGTGCTCTTCAAGTTCCAGTTCTAGTTCTTGTCTTGTTCCTTGTTCTAGTCTAGTTCTTGGACATCCTATCTTGTCACCTTGTAATCTCGTAGTACGAGATCCTATCGAGTTCTTTCGTGTATCCAGTTCATCTCCCAAAAGGGAGTTCTTGTAATCCAGATATCTTGTCTCATACTTACGATCTCGGGTTGTGGGATCTCCTGTATCATCTCTAGTCCAGGGTTGTTGGTCCCGGGTTGTGGGACATCTTGTATTAGTCACATATTCTTGTATCATTTTCGTACGTGGGTGTTCTTGTAATCATAAGTGTATTTCGAAAATCTTGTCTACTGTAGTCAGAGAGCACAATCTAGTGCTCCCCTGACATTTTGGCAAGCCTATCTTCTATCCAAGACCAGGCATCATGGAGAATGCTTATGAACAGATTGTAGCATCACTAAAGAGTCTCCAACATCAAGTCGAAGACCTAAGTGATTGACAGACACAAGTCGAGATGAGACATCCAGTGCATGTAGGTGCACTCCTCAAAGAATTACAAGAACGAATCGGGAGTCTTCAAGCAAATCAAGGGAGTATTCAAGTGAATCAACGGCCTAGTACATCATTTATGAAGGAACCCAAGGTTTGCATGCCAGAAAAGTTCAATGGGGATCACACAAAGTTTCATGGATTTCTCCAGCAAGTTAAATTGTACATCCATATGCAACCTGATAGATACCCTGACAAGGCATCCAAGGTCGGGTTTATTGGAACCTTTCTTTGTGGCCAAGCATTATCATGGTTTGCACCAATCTTGGAGAAGAACATGGCAGTACTTCAGGACTATGAGGGATTTCGTCAAGAACTCTCCGCCACATTTGCAGATGTAGATACAAGTCGAGTAGTAGAAACAAAACTTCGGAAGCTACGTCAAGGTAACCGCCCTGCCTCTACCTATGAATCTGAATTTAGGCAGTTGATATGTGATCTCACTTGGCATGAAGATTATTTCATAAGCCAATTCAGATGGTGTGAAGGACCTGTTGCTCATGATGCCAGAGGTTAAAACATTGAATGAATATATCATGCAAGCTATTCAATGTGATAACCGAATTTTTGAAAGGAAACAAGAAAAACAAGTAGAAGGAAGACCTCACCAGTGGAAACCTTTCCAACCGACTACTAAAGATGAGTCCATGCCTGAACCTATGCAAATAGATGTAACTAGGTTTCAACCTTTAACACTAGAAGAGAAACAGAGAAGGAGAGTTAATAAGTTATGTCTCTATTGTGGAAACCCTCGACATATTGCAATTAATTGTCCAAACAAGAGAACAAACTCCAGAGTAGCAACCACCCTTGTAGAGCAGGGAAACGAGGAAGTCCAGTTGTAAAAGAGACCCTGGAGCCGGACCATGATATAAGAAAGGATCTCATAATTCGAGCTACACCCATAGAAACATGTCTTGCACCTGTCAAGTTATACATGCCCAAGAAGACCCTTTCCCTTACAGCCCTAGTAGATTCAGGAGCCTCCTCATGTTTCATCGATGAAGGATTGGTTAAGAAACATGGAATCCCTTCCTTGTTCTAGTCTAGTTCTTGGACATCCTATCTTGTCCCCTTGTAATCTCATAGTACGAGATCCTGTCGAGTTCTTTTGTGTATACAGTTCATCTCCCAAAAGGGAGTTCTTGTAATCCAGATATCTTGTCTCATACTTATGATCCCGGGTGTGGGATCTCCTGTATCATCTCTAGTCCAATTTTCCATACCTATTGTTCCCGGGTTGTGGGACATCTTGTCTAAGTCACATATTCTTGTATCATTTTCCTACGTGGGTGTTCTTGTAATCATAAGTATATTTCAGAAATCTTGTATACTGTAGTCAGAGAGCACAATCTAGTGCTCCTCTGACAAAAACTACAAAGACGATAGAAATTTTGAGTATGTCTTGTGACTAAATAGATTTTGGTTAAGTACACTCTTCCAAAGTCAGTATCTGATAGATGTCACATAATGTTCATCCTATTATTTGGATTTTGTCAAATCAAGTTTCACCATTGAGGGGGGAGAGACCTAGCTCTTCACCAAATTTTGAGATTGATCATCATGAAGAACTTTAAGTCGAGCATGTCCTAGATTCAAGAATACCCCAAGGAAAGTTTGAGTACCTTATTCATTGGAAAGGATATGACATGAACGATCATACGTGGGAACTTGCAGAAAAGGATTAGAGAGAACCACTCAAGGTTCAAGAAGTTCATAAGAAAAATCCAATGAATGTGAGACCACAGAACATGAACGTTCCTTGTGGAGCTTGTCCCTTGAAGTAGAGGTGATGCCATTGACAAATGAAACCATCGTGAACCTCAGATTCCATGTGAATTTCTATATTGCATGATTGGTTCAGAATCTAGAGAAACTAATGCTTTCATAGCATCTAGATTTGACACCTAGAGTTCTTGTTTAAAATTGATGATATTATCAATGGCATCATGAGTTTGTAACCATCATTCATGAAGCACCCTTGAAAATTTGTATATGGAGGGGTTAGCTCAAGGAGTCATGTTCTCCAAGTAAGTACTCTCCAAGTTCTATTTCGCATTCTAGTCTTTTCCTTTGTTCTAGTCTTGTCTAGTATTGCCCTTGGAAATCTTGTATTATCCTATTGTAATCTCATAGTAGGAGATCCGTTCTAGTTATTCCTTGTATCTAGTTCATCTCTGTTAAGGAATTTCTTGTAATCCAAATATCTTGCTTCATATCTATAGTCCTAGGTTTTGGGATCTCCTCTATCATCTCTAGTGGGGTTATCCATACCTATCAGTCACGGACTATCCATACCTATCAGTCACGGTGTCGTCGAGATTTTCTCTCCTCTCTCACTTGTGAAGGCCTACAAAAAACATATTTGGTGAAGGTAGCCAGAATTCCCCGAGAAGTCCAAGATGCATCAAGGATGTCAAAGGAACGTCACATACAAAGTTTCAAAGAAATCAAGAAAGTCCATGGTAGCAGTCAAAGTTGGTCAAAGCTGGTCAAAGTTGGGAAATTAGGGCAAAAATTTCATTGTCACCAAATTAGATGAAAATCCATATACTTGTAAAGATTGTCAAAGGCAGTCTATAGCCCAAATTTCAGCAGAAAATGGATTTGGTAGCACATTGATATGCTATGTTCATTTTGTCAAAATGTATTTTTTCTAGTTTGACCCTACAAATTCTTGTATAGAAAATTATGTTAGCCATATGGTTTGGCATGTATAAAGATCATATGTGGCTACATATTTGTACAAATTTTCAAGGCTATCAGAGCTTCCTAGACACCTTAATGCCGCACACTTCCAAATGTAGTCAAACTTGTACAAGGGAGATTCAGATGGGAGTTTTTCCTGCATATTCCTGAAGGAGATCTTTGGAAACATAGTCCTACAAAGTTTCATCTTCATCAAAGTCTTTTTGGAGGGTCAAAGAGCACAAAGTCCAGTTTTCAAGGTCACCGCAGTTTTCTAGAATAAGAAAATTGAAGGCTTGAAGGGCTGCCACATGTCAAAATATGATTGAACCATGGTGTACGGTCAAGATGAGCTCCTATTCAAGGGTGGAGATGCACTAAAGCATAAAGGAAGGAGGATCCATGAATTTTTTCCATAAAAGAAGACTTTGTTGACAGTTAGAGATCAATAATGCAAAGTTTCTCCAAAAATAGTGGCTTATCTTATCCGAATTGATGTCAGCACTGATCCGACGGTCTAGATCATCCCCAGATCCAATGGTGGAGAATGAGGGCGCCTAAATTTCACTCCTTTACACTAGATTTGATAGAAAGAACAATTCCAAGCCATTGATTTGATTAATCAAATGGTTGTAATCGAAAGTAGTGATCCTAGAGTTGAGAGTTAATTTCTCTAGATCCAAGGGCCCAAATTCATTCAAAAAACTATATAAACCCCCCTCCAAACTCCTAGAGCATCATTGTTAGGCATCCATAGGGCTCATGCTAGCTTACGGTTTCCTTGAGACGATCACCCTCGGTTGAGCGAGTGAGGATCCAAGGTGAGCTAGTATGAGTATAGAACCTAGTTTCAAATTTAAGTTAGAACTCCAATTTAGGATAGGCTCTTGAAACCAGCATCTCTATCTTGACTCACCCTCGGTGGAGCGTGTGAGTGAGTTAGAGCTGATTTTAATGAGTCTTAGACTTCTTTAGTTAGACGTTACGAGCCTAGACAGACATAGGGTCACTGGAGTGGAACTCACCTTCTTACGTGTGACATTCGGTTGAACTGTCATGGTTTGAGGGTCGGAACCACCTTTGATCAGTAGACTGCTTAGCATGACGTACACGACGATCTTTTACATGTAACTTAATTCAAATTCTTTTAATTCATGTCACTTGTCACTTGTCTCTTGTCACCTCTCTCAGTCTCTTAAGTATTTTTACATGTCTTCTATTTCTTCTATGTGTGAGAAGGCTCCGCAGTATTGCGTTGAACCAGTGAGGATGTTTCTTTGAGCTTGTGAGTAAAATCCATCATCATAATTCACTTGCATGCATATAATCCATACATACCCATACATATTGATTAGTTTCTGAAAGTGTATAAGAAGCTCCAATATTGGACCATTCTTCCTTTCAAAACTGGTTTATGTGTAAGGGTTCCATCTATTCTCGTCATGCATACATATCATCCAAAGAAGACTATGCATATGGATTGGAATTAGGAAGTGTTTAAGAAGTTCCTTCAATGGACCATTCTTCCTTCCAAATTTCATTCGTATGTATGGTTCTCTTTCATTCTTATCATTCATGTTCATAAATCTAACTTGCACTCCTACATTCATATTGCCATAATCATTTCAACATCTCTCTCTTCTCCATACTCAACATTAATTTCACTTTCATTTCCTTAAACCTTCCAACATTCATTAGCTTCATACACCCTGTGTGTGCCACGACCGGACCCGATCCACCCGAATTGCGATCACCTCCACATTTGAACCCAACGTGAAACGCTTCGTGGCATTTGCTTTTGATCTTGTTGGGAGGTTGTGATCCATATCCTTTGTTTCATATTTTTCATCCTCATCATATCATCATCATCAGTCTTGAGTGTTGCACTGGATTTCTCACAGTATCGTGCACATCTTCGTCGTGAAGTAAACGCATTTGTGAGAGATCTAGAGCATCGTGCATCACTTGCTTATTCACATAAGATGGAGGAAGGATTCAAATCCCTTATTGTTGAGAAACAAGGCCAAAGAATAGTCTCTTCTATGTTGAGAGAGAAGGGAAAATTCAATGGCATCAACATTACAAGCTACTTAGATTTGTTTGAAGAGCAAGCTATGATTTTTGGTCTTCTCGAAGATCTTTTGATATCATTCTTTGAACGAATTGTTGATAGCTCTATCATAAACCGTGTCACTCAATATGATAGTCTTCCTTGGAGTGATTTTAGAAAGGAGATGCTCAAAGAATTCTATCTTGAAGATTATAGCCAACATAATCGGGATGGATTCTTACGATGGGTCAATTCACCAAAGCCTAGTAGCTCTATTACTCACTTACAAAATGAGTATATTAGACGTTATGAACAACTTCCTGATGAGGATAAGATAACTTTGGAACCTGATCTTGTGATCAATTTTCTTAAGCTTCTTCATCCTGAAACTCGTAGGGAAGTTGAACGGCGATTAGAAGAACCAGATAAGCGCTATGGTCTTACTGACAATTGGCAAAAAGTGCGTAAAGTAGTAGAGGCTGTAGCCCATAGACATCAAAGACAATCCATGCTTTATGAGCAAACTAGTCTTCCTCAAGCTAGCCTTCCACAAACTAAGGAGCAAGTTAGAGAACAATCCCATGCTATGCTTTTTGACTCTACTCCTATTCCTCAAATGATGGAGCCTACTCAAGGTTTTAAAGTAGAGCCAAATAAAAGTGTAGTTGAACAATCTCAAGTGGATATTCTCACTAAGCAAATGGAAAGTCTTATTGCTACACAATCCAATTTGGCCAAGACTATAGATGCTTTACAATCTAGTTACACCAAAACTTTCCAAAATCAAATGAACCCAATGACTTTTCAAGAGCCTAATCAACATGTTATAGCTACCAATCAAAATCCATAAGTAGCTCCTACTCAAGCATATCAAGTTCCTCCAATGCATAATCCTTCAATGCAAAATCCTCATCCTCATGTGCAAAATCCTCAAATGTATCAAAACATGTATCCTCAAGCTTCTCAAATAGCTTTTCAAAATCCTCAAAATCAAAATTTTCAAAATCATCAACCGTATAATATGGAAGCTCCTCTTGCACCTCAAGTACCACATGTTGCTCCCCAAGCTCTTCAAATACATCAATTGCCTTATCAAAATCCTAATTATCCTGTTCAAGCAATACCTTATCAACAAAATCCTCAATTTCAAAATTTCCAACCACAAGTTAATCAAAATCCTCAAAATCAAAATGGTTTTGTGCGTGGCCCTCGTAGGTGTCCTTGGTGTGATTCGTTAGAGCACTTTTTGAGAGATTGTGAATTATTGAAGGTTGCTAAGGAGCAACGACTAGTAATAGACATAGACAAGAAAATCTGTGACTATCGATCTAGGCTACCTTTGCAAGGAAATTATGGTAAGGGAGGAATGAAAAAACATTATGAAAATATAACCGTAATGGACGTAGGAACTAGAGGAGTGAAACTAGAAGCTCTTGATGAACAACAAGTAGAATCAAGTAAACCCACAAAGGAAGGTGATTTTTCCATAGAGGCTTTAGTAAGAGCACGAGACGAGATTAGGAGAATAACAGCTTGGGAATCACCAATAGAAGATCAATCTCTTATTTCTCACATATCCAATGTAGAAGAAAAACGAAAAAGAGATGAAGCTGAGCCTAGTGAAAGAAGAGTGACACGAAAACAAACCTCAGAGGGAATAGAAACAATCATAGAGCAGGGAGAAACATCACAATCCAAAGATAAAAAACAAGAATCAGAACCCAATGAACAAAAACAAGAGGAGAAACAAAAAGGAAAGAAGACAAAGCAAAGAAAAACAGAACCAAAGCCTTTAGATAAACCAGAACAATCAAAACAAACTGAAGACCAAACACGAGAACATGAACAAAAACAAGATCCTGAGCAAAAACAAAAGAAATCAAAGAGAAAACCTAAAGCTATCTTGATTTTAGAAATTGAGAGAAAAATAGATCCTATGGAAATTTTAGATGACATTTTGCTTAAGAGTCAAGTGACTATGTCTTTAGAACAAGTTTTCTCTATTGCAAAGCCTGTTTTTTTTTTTAATATAAAGGAAGTTCGGCATTAGCCTACTCTCCCGGACTTGAATTAAATAAAGAAAAGTACAAGAGAAGGGGACTAGTGCCCACGGGACCCCCCAAATCCCACAAAGCAGGGGAAGCTTTTACAGAGCTTAGATGACATTACAAAGAAGGTTAATTACTCTCTCATCACCCTCATGTGGGGCCCACTTGGGTTTAAGCTTGTTATCGATCAAAAGGAGTACTTGATGATGCCTAAAGGGGGGGGATTTTTTACAGTTGACAATCCTTTTGCCAAGGAGGAACAGTGATTTCTCAATTGACCACTCCTTGGGGGAGTCACCGAAGTTGAAAGCACATCTTTCCCGCCAGATTTTCCATAGAACCTCCCCTCTGATGGCGTTCCAGAGAGTCGCGGAGCAGCCGATCGCTTCTCCCAGCAGGGCTTGTTGCCAACTGAGACGTTTTTGAAGTCCAATTCTCTTTCCAACCACCTGCCAGAGTCTGTTGGAGTTGGGGCAGGTAAAGAAGATGTGTGATACATCTTCGATAGACCAGTGGCAGCGTTTGCACCAGGGAGGGCTCCCACAAATTTTGCTGGCCTTAAGGTTGGTCCAGATTCCATGATGAAGAATTTGCCATAAGAGGACAGACTTTTTGATTTCTATGAGGGGGTGCCAGATAGCCATGAACTTCATGTCCCACCGAAGCCGCGTCCATGACAGGCACCACTTTTTGTTGAGGTTAACCTGATAGTCGACCGTTTCTTTGATGTTCGGGATTTTTGATAGGCTATTCCCATTGTGCCATTTGAGACCAAGCGAGCTCGACATGTCGTGTCCCATGAGAAGGCGAGCTTTGTGTCGGTCCCAAGCGAGACATCTGCTTTGCAAAGTGTTCCATTCTTCATGCAAAATGTTGATGCTAGGGTCAATATCCTCAAAGTTGATCCAGCGGTTGGTGTCTTGTTTCCAGAGATGTTTCCAGTTTTTGAAGCCTTTGTTCCATAGCTTCTTAGCATTTTGAGTGTTCCAAGGTTCCACACTCCGGATGCCATGGATCGGAAACCAGATAGAGTCGTTTTGTCTGATACCGGCAGCCCACTTCCAGTCTTCACTGATTCTTGTGAAGCTTTTGACTTTATTCCAACTCTTCCAAAGGGAGCACACCAGATTAGAGCCTTTCGGGAAGACGGGGATCGGGGAAAACAGCAAGGTCAAGATGTCAAGATTCTTCCAATTTGGGAAACCCATGAGCGCCAGCTCATTCTTGTTTCTGAAGATCAACTTGGCCCACGAGGCCTCCCCGTTGCACCAAGCCTTAATCATCCATTTGGCCGACAGTTTGTTAGCCATGCACCCAATGTCCAAGATACCAAGTCCCCCACTATCTCTATGGCTGGTGCAGATGGACCATTTGATTTTAGGCACCCCCCGCCTATTGTGGTCGCCCGTCCAAAGGAAGTTTCTACAAATACTATCCAGTTTGGACAGATCTTGCTCTTTTGGTCTCCAACAAGAAAGGAAATAAATGGTAGATGATAAGAGGAACGTGTTGATAACCATAGCACGACCAGAAAGATTGATTTGCATACCTCTCCAATAGTTAAGCATGTTTTCGAGCTTGGCAAGCACCCAGTTCCACCACTGTTCCATAGAGACGCCAAACCCCAAGGGAATCCCAAGAAGCCGAAAAATTTGGCCCTGCGGAATGATTTGACAGCCATGATCAATGAGAAGGTCGGGCCGTGACCCACCAATAGCTCTAAAGGCGGTCTTAGAGTGGTTGATTATGGAACCAGAGGCTTCACAAAAGGTAGCAAGACACTTCCAGAACGTCTCCAGGCTGGTGCTATCATTGTGAACAAAAGCGTTCATATCATCGGCAAAAAGTCTCATGGTGATCTGACTCTGGTCATGCGGCAAACGAAGGCCTTTAATGTTACCAGCTTCCACCTGATGCTCCACCATCCTGCTAAGCCCTTCCGTGGCAATGGCAAAGAGAAGGGGAGCCAATGGGCACCCTTGTCTGATAGATCTTTTAAGTTTGATCACCTTTGAAAGTTTTCCATTAATGTTAATTTGGGTCGATGCATTTCCGAGGAGGGTCGCGATCATCTTGGTGAATTTCTTACTACATCCAAGATCTTGTAGCAACTGTAGAATATAGTCCCATTCTAGCTTGTCGTAGGCTTTATCAAAGTCGATCTTGAGGAATACTACTTCTTGTTTAGACTCATTTGCAAATTCAAGCCCTTCCCAGATATCTATAATGGTTTCCAAAATTGACCTGCCTTTGATGAAACCTTTTTGGTCCTCGCTTAACCACGCTCTCAAGTGGCAAGAGATTCTGTTGGCAATGACTTTGGCGATGATCTTGTATCCTGTTTGGAGCATTGTAATGGGACGCCAGTTCTCTATTCTGTTCTTTTCCCCTTTTTTGTGTACTAACTTGATAATGCCATTGTTGAGACAGGAAGGTAGCGCGCCAAACTTGAGTGCCTCTTGCCAAACCAAGCGAAGAGGGGTGGCAACCACCAACTTGAAGGATTTAAAGAACTCATTAGTGAGCCCGTCGGGTCCCGGGCTTTTACCTGAAGGGAGGGCATCGATGACCTCAATGATTTCGGCTTCAGAGATAAAGGCATGAAGCAGAGAGTGGAGGTTGAGTGGTATCCTGTGGGGGGAAACCCTAGAAATGGCTGCCATACAGTCCCTTCTATGGTGGGAGAGGGGGTTTGAGGTCCCCAGGAGTCTCGTGAAGTGCCCTTCAATGATCCCAAAATTATCTTCTTCCGTATTGCATACATTACCATTTGCGTCTAGCAATAAGGGGATCGATTCTCTGTTGTGCTTCATTTTGAGGATACGGCACATCTCTTTGGTGGGTTTGTCGGCTTTGCCAGCCCACCACTCCTTGAAGAAAATTTGCAGATTTTTCCTTTGTATCTCTTCCTCGTATCGCAGCAGCGCTCTGATTTTTCGAAGTCCTTTCTGGGCTTGAGATTTTCCTTTGTTCACTTCCTCCTCGAGCCTCCAGAGTCTATGATATAGAGCTTCTCTACGGGCCCGTCGCACAGTCTCAAGCATCTTCCTGGATCTAATCATGATCTGTCGTGACTTATCGACCGCGCTTCTCCAACACTTGGCTGGGGACAAGCCAGAGGCGAAAGCCTCCTTCCACACATCAGAAATTTCTTGATGGACGGAGGGGAGAGAGAAGGAGGGCACACTGGCATGGAACCAAGGAGCCTTACTGATCTTGGTGGGGGGTTGAAAGGTGATGACGATTGGGTAGTGATCAGAGATGGTGAGGTCGGTGCGTTGCAAGAGGGAAGGGTGGCCCCACTGATGAGTAAAACTCTGAGAAATGTAGCATCTATCAAGTCTAGCTTTCCTCAGGTCCTCGCCTGCTTGGAGATTTGACCAGGAAAAGCCGTTCGGGTCTTTGAATTCGACCAGATCCAAGTGTAGTTTAGTTTTGTCCCACGTTTCTTTCTCGCGACAATCGATGACCCTATCCTTGCCCATCCATCTGTCCATAGGGTCCTCAACCATGTTGAAGTCACCACAAATAAGCACGTTGTGGGGGAGCGAGTCCAAGGAGGCCCAAGTGTTAAGTCTCTCTAACTCCCCGTTAGGGGCATACAAAGAAACTAAGGTAAAACAAAAGGGAGCACCGAAAGAAACAGCAATCCAACGATGGCAATCATCTTCAGTGGAGTTCTCAAGCTTTTCAAACCAGCGTTGATTAATACCTATTACCGTTCCACCGGACCCCCGCTGATGCGCCGTTGAAATCCAAACATGGGTCGAGGAGACATGTCTAAGCCGTTTTTGGAGGTCTTCTCCGTCAATTTTAATCTCTTGGATACATATAAAATCTGGGTTTAGGCTAATGTCGCGAAGCCATAGAGGTTTCCGCTTAATCTAGTTACTGAGATGAAAGATTCTCTAGATCAAGATCAAGCTATGAATGAAGCCTTAAACTTTGATGAATCTGATGAAGAGGACTTTGATGATGATGAAGTAAATGTTAATAAAAATTTCTTAGGACCTATTCAACCTGACCATGAAAATCATGAAAACAATCCTGAAAGTCACTTTAAAAGAACATTTTGGTCTAGAGGTACATCAGAGATGCATGTTAAAATAGGAAATGATAAGAACACTATCACTGTAAATGCATTAGTAGATTCCGGCTCTGAAATCAATGTGATCTCAAGAGAAGTCTATGATAAGTTTCGATGGCCCATAGATAAAGATTGTGGATGGCGTATGAGAACTGCAGATAATGGTGTAGGTACCCTGTATGGAGCTTGTGCTAGTGTGCCCATATCCATAGGAGGAATCACAGAAGAGTTTCAATTTTTTATTCAAGATAATTGCTCCTATGAAGTTCTCTTAGGTCAACCCTTTATTTGTGAGAGTCGTATGGAAACTAAAGCCATGGATGATGGGTCTACCTATGCTAGATTCAAGTCTAAGGATGGAATGCAATCACTTCAAGTCATGACAGTAGGAGTGAATCATCCTAGGAATCGATTGTCAATTAGAAAGAAACCTATTATTACTCAGAGTCATGAGCATGCTTGTAGTGATTGTGCACCTCGATTCATGTTTGGAGCTACATATGATCCAAATTTCGGATAGAATCCATTGTTGAGCGGGACAACACTGGATATTGGTTTGACATCTCGCATCCAACCAACATGTACAATAGGTTGTCACTTTGTTTTCCACATTCTAGATTAGATTTTCTTCATAAGAGTCAATTGTCCAAGTCTTTTATCCAAAAAACCCAAAAAAATTATAAAAACAACAAAATCATGGAACATGATGAGAACATTGAGCATGTGATTGAGACATCTCATTGTTTCTCTACCCTTGAGGAGTTAGAGTTATGTCTTCAACAAAATTCTAATTCCCATATTATTCTTATTTCTTCCCTTGATGAGTATGCTCTAATCCAAGAGTATGCTCTCAATATTGACAAGTGCTCGAAATTTAACCAAACACATGATGCCTTAGTTGAAACAAAGTACAAAACTGCAGACAAAAAAATCAAACCCATAGCTCAACCATTACCTCAAGGAAGTAATGAAAAAATTATTGATGTGAAAAATGATCCAATTCTTCGGGATAAGAAAAACATAGGACATACATTCACGGATGAGACAATCAAACAGGTGAAAATTGGTAGAGATGATGACTTTCTTTTGCCAGCAGAGAGAGATAAATTTGAGAGAGTTATACGGAGCCATGGAAAAGCCTTTACTATGTATCCTCATGAGATTGGTTGTGTAGATCCTAAGCTAGTTGCACCCATGCTAATCTTTACTATTCCACATATTCCATGGAATCTTCGTCCTGTACCTGTTCCAAAGGCTCACTTACCTGAGCTAATGAAACTACTTAAGGAGAAGATAAACATGAGAATTTTAGAGCCATCTTTTGCACCTTACTCAAACAGATGGTTCACTGTGCCTAAAAAGAATGGGAAACTACGTTTTATTCAAGATCTCCAACCCGTCAATAAAGTCACCATAAGGAATGTAGGAACAGGACCCATTGTAGATGAGTTTGCTGAATCATTTTCAGGACATTCTATCTATTCAATGGGTGATCTATATTCTGGATATGACCAATTCCAATTAGCAATTGATAGTCGTGACATAACCACAATGAAAACTCCTTTAGGCTTAGTGCGAATGTGTACTTTACCTCAAGGAGCGACTAATTCTGTGGCTCATATGATGAGTGCTATGAATATGGTCTTACATGACTTTATCCCTCATATAACTATGCCATTCATTGATGATATTCCAATTAAAGGGAGTGAGGAACGTGTAAAGGACATTACTTTAGATTCATCTGGATGTCGTAAATTTGTTCTTGACCATATCTCTGATTGTGAAAGAATATTTCAACGATTTGAAGAGGTAGGTCTCACATTTTCCATAGAGAAATCTGTTTTTGGTGTCAATGAGGTACTTATTGTTGGACATTTATGTTGCCATTATGGTCGAAAGCCATACCCACAAAAAGTTGATGCCATTAGCAAGATTTCTGAAACATGTAACAACGTGAGTGAGGTACGTAGATTTCTTGGTGCTTGCATCTTTTATGTTATTTGGATCCCTCACTTTGCTCATGTTGCTGATTGTCTTTATGACTTGTTGAGGAAGAAACGAAAATTTATTTGGACTGACAAACACACTCAAGCTATGCGTAAATTGAAGAAATTATTGCTTGAAGCTCCCATCCTTAAGCGTGTAGACTATTCTGCTAGCAAACCTATTATATTGACTGTTGATACTAGTCCTATTGGTATAGGTTGGGTCATAAGTCAAGATGATAGTGAAGGGAATAGATATGCAATTAGGTTTGGTGCCAAAATTCTACATGAAACACAACGAAAATATCCACAGATCAAACGAGAACTATGGGGTATGGTAAAAGCTTTGAAAACAGACAAAGAATATTTCATTGGTGCAAATGTCAAAGTTGAGACTGATTGTTTGCCTCTCATTGGAATGATAGCCAATTGTTCATCTCCTGATATAGCCATGCTTAGATGGATCTCATATATTAAGTTCATAAATCCTGAGTTAGTTCATATTTCAGGTAAGTCAAACTCAGTTGCTGATATGTTATCGAGAGCTAGATTTGATGATGATCTTGAAAGTGATCTAATAAAGAATGTGAATTTAGTTGACTATGTTCCACATATATATGAGTATGAGAAATTTCATGAGTCTGAGTACGAAGATGAATGGAGAGACATAGGAAAGTATCTCAGTACACTACAACCATTACCTAGCTGGACTACGAATAGATTCCGTAACATTAGGAAACGAGCTTATAACTTTTTCCTATGTAATGGTTATCTTTGGAGACATGCTAAGGGTAAGGTTAAGAATCCACAACGAGTCCTAGGAAAGAGAGGTCTTCAATTGCAAGTAATGAAGGAAATGCATGAGACATTATGGGCAGGTCATAAAGGATTTTTTGGAACATATGAAAAAATTAGAAGTACCTATTATTGGCCTAGGATGTATGTTGACATTAGTAGCTATGTTTCTACATGTTCTACTTGTCAACTTCATTCATCAGTCAAACATAGAGATCCGTTGCATCCTACTTATCCACCTTGTATTCACTACAAGTGGGTAGTAGATCTTGTAACTATGCCTAAAGGTATCGACAAAATGCGTTACATTGTACTTGCAAGAGAAGACTTAACTAATCATGTAGAGGGACGTGCACTACGATCTAAGACCACTTACAATGTTTGCAAATTCTTGCTTGAAGATGTCATAAGTCGCTTTGGGTACATAGAGAAAGTAGTTGCCGATCGTGGAGAGTTAAATGCGAGAGAAGCTAAAGAGTTCTTTAAGCATCACGGTATTCGTTTGTCTCTCACTACTGCATATAATCCAGAGGCCAATGGTAAAATAGAGAGAGGGCATCCACCTATTGTGAAAGCCATATCTAAAGCATGTAATAGTGACATCAAACAATGGCCTAAATTCTTACCTTTTGCACTTTGGGCAGATAGAATGACATGCACACGTACTACTGGATATATGCCTGCTGAACTCATGTACTGTCAAAAACCATTGTTTCCAATTCATTCTCATATTTCTGCATGGTCAAATTTTCCTTGGTCTGAAAACATGTCTACTGATGATTTTTTGAGTTTCCGTATTAAACAGTTAGAACAAGGTAAATTAAGACTTGATGATGCTGTTGAAAAATTAAGAGAATCTAGAATGAAGAACAAGCATTATTTTGATAAAACTCATCGATTGCGTCCTAAGCCAATTGAAGTAGGAGATTGGGTGCTCATTTATGATAGTACATTTGACTCTCAATATGATGCACGCAAAAAGCTCACTCAACGGTGGTTTGGGCCATACATAGTATCAAAAGTCAACAACAATGGTACGTATGCTCTTTGTGAATTAAATGGTGTTGCACTAAAAACTTTGATTGCAGGTAAAAGGATAAAGTTATTCAAGAAGCGTGATAATGACGAGTACATTTTGGATGAGGACATTGAAGAAGATGACAACAATGAGGCCGATTCATAAACAGGAGTATCCATGTTATTAAAAAAAAAAATAATAATAATAATTTAAAAAAAATCATTAATTTTCAAGTTCATGTTGCTTTGTTTTTTTTTCAAGTTCATTCTATTTTTTTTCCATGCTTGTTTCATGCATGTTTTTTTTCAGTCTTTGCATTGCATTGCATATCCACATCACTTGAGTCAAAAAAGGCAAATGATGATTTCTCTACTTGTGTAAAATTGTATCTTAAGTAGTAACTTATCTACTAAGAAATTGATTATAATCTAGGATTGTGGAAAGATAGGGCGTGTAGATTTGGAGGTTTATTTTGGTGACAAGACTTTCATATATAAACATGCATATGTATCCTGTATCGAAAGCATAATTGTTGAAATCCTATCTCCTGCTATTGCATGTTTCTACATCCTTAGTCCATCTCACAGCACTTGTATCGGAGTTTAAACGACTGTTCTCCGTCATCAAAAATGGTTGTACCTTGTATCGGGGTTTAATTTTTCCTCGTTCAAAAAAAAAAAAAAAAGCTACATGTTACCAAGAAGTTTACACTTTCTTCCACCCCAAAAAAGTGATCGTAACCATAAAGTTGCCGAATCATCATCATCATCGAAAAAAAAAAAAGAGCAAGCCAAAGGAGGATAAAGAGGCATAGTAGAATAAATCACGGGCTATATAAGCAGATTTATGCATTAGTGGAGTTTAGTTAGATTTCCTTGCATGTTATTAGAGAAAGAGCATATTCATATTTATGTAGGAAAGGAGTTGATCTAAAATAAGCTAAAGATGAAAGATGTCTCTTGAAAATCCTAAATCTTTGTTTATAATCATATTTAAGGTAGATTGCTTTATGAAAAAGGTACAAAATTTTCTTCAAGATGAGAGGAACTGATGCTTAAAACGACTCAATACATCCACTTCCACTTCATATTGATGCTTGTTTTTTTTCTTTCTTGTTGCCAATGTTGCTTGTTCATTTGCATATATGTTGCCTATTTGTTCATGCATATTCATGTTGCCTGTTTCAATTCTTTCTTTCATGCAAATTTTGCTTCATGTCACGTTACCTACTAATTCATGCATATAATCAATTTTCCTTCCATGTTTCTTATGTTGCCTATAAAAGAATTTGATGCCTGGAACATTTTGTTTTTCACAGATGCTAGAGTGGCGCTTCCGGAGGAATCGCAGGTTTAGTGGGGGCGAATGTCGTTGAGATTTTCTCTCCTCTCTCACTTGTGAAGGCCTACAAAAAACATATTTGGTGAAGGTAGCCAGAATTCCCCGAGAAGTCCAAGATGCATCAAGGATGTCAAAGGAACGTCACATACAAAGTTTCAAAGAAATCAAGAAAGTCCATGGTAGCAGTCAAAGTTGGTCAAAGTTGGTCAAAGTTGGGAAATTAGGGTAAAAATTTCATTATCACCAAATTAGATGAAAATCCATATACTTGTAAAGATTGTCAAAGGCAGTCTATAGCCCAAATTTCAGCAGAAAATGGATTTGGTAGCACATTGATATGCTATGTTCATTTTGTAAAAATGTATTTTTTCTAGTTTGACCCTACAAATTATTGTATAGAAAATTATGTTAGCTATATGGTTTGGCATGTATAAAGATCATATGTGGCTACATATTTGTACAAATTTTCAAGGCTATCAGAGCTTCCTAGACACCTTAATGCCACCTTGCAAGCTTCCAAATGTAGTCAAACTTGTACAAGGGAGATTCAGATGGGAGTTTTTCCTGCATATTCCTGAAGGAGATCTTTGGAAACATAGTCCTACAAAGTTTCATCTTCATCAAAGTCTTTTTGGAGGGTCAAAGAGCACAAAGTCCAGTTTTCAAGGTCACCGCAGTTTTCTAGAATAAGAAAATTGAAGGCTTGAAGGGCTGCCACATGTCAAAATATGATTGAACCATGGTGTACGGTCAAGATGAGCTCCTATTCAAGGGTGGAGATGCACTAAAGCATAAAGGAAGGGGGATCCACGAATTTTTTCCATAAAAGAAGACTTTGTTAACAGTTAGAGATCAATAATGCAAAGTTTCTCCAAAAATAGTGGCTTATCTTATCCGAATTGATGTCAGCACTGATCCGACGGTCCAGATCATCCCCAGATCCAATGGTGGAGAATGAGGGCGCCTAAATTTCACTCCTTTACACTAGATTTGATAGGAAGAACAATTCCAAGCCATTGATTTGATTAATCAAATGGTTGTAATCGAAAGTAGTGATCCTAGAGTTGAGAGTTGATTTCTCTAGATCCAAGGGCCCAAATTCATTCAAAAAACTATATAAACCCCCCTCCAAACTCCTAGAGCATCATTGTTAGGCATCCATAGGGCTCATGCTAGCTTACGGTTTCCTTGAGACGATCACCCTCGGTTGAGCGAGTGAGGATCCAAGGTGAGCTAGTATGAGTATAGAACCTAGTTTCAAATTTAAGTTAGAACTCCAATTTAGGATAGGCTCTTGAAACCAGCATCTCTATCTTGACTCACCCTCGGTGGAGCGTGTGAGTGAGTTAGAGC
The DNA here is from genome assembly GCA_020310875.1 of Ceratopteris richardii. NCBI lineage: Eukaryota > Viridiplantae > Streptophyta > Polypodiopsida > Polypodiales > Pteridaceae > Ceratopteris > Ceratopteris richardii. The sequence continues at coordinate 102,765,285 of CM035413.1, read as the reverse complement.
TGATTTTAATGAGTCTTAGACTTCTTTAGTTAGACGTTACGAGCCTAGACAGACATAGGGTCACTGGAGTGGAACTCACCTTCTTACGTGTGACATTCGGTTGAACTGTCATGGTTTGAGGGTCGGAACCACCTTTGATCAGTAGACTGCTTAGCATGACGTACACGACGATCTTTTACATGTAACTTAATTCAAATTCTTTTAATTCATGTCACTTGTCACTTGTCTCTTGTCACCTCTCTCAGTCTCTTAAGTATTTTTACATGTCTTCTATTTCTTCTATGTGTGAGAAGGCTCCGCAGTATTGCGTTGAACCAGTGAGGATGTTTCTTTGAGCTTGTGAGTAAAATCCATCATCATAATTCACTTGCATGCATATAATCCATACATACCCATACATATTGATTAGTTTCTGAAAGTGTATAAGAAGCTCCAATATTGGACCATTTTTCCTTTCGATTTTTCCTTTCGAAACTGGTTTATGTGTAAGGGTTCCATCTATTCTCGTCATGCATACATATCATCCAAAGAAGACTATGCATATGGATTGGAATTAGGAAGTGTTTAAGAAGTTCCTTCAATGGACCATTCTTCCTTCCAAATTTCATTCGTATGTATGGTTCTCTTTCATTCTTATCATTCATGTTCATAAATCTAACTTGCACTCCTACATTCCTATTCCCATAATCATTTCAACATCTCTCTCTTCTCCATACTCAACATTAATTTCACTTTCATGTCCTTAAACCTTCCAACATTCATTAGCTTCATACACCCTGTGTGTGCCACGACCGGACCCGATCCACCCGGATTGCGATCACCTCCACAACGGATTGTATTATTTTTCCTACATGGATGGTCTTCTAATCATAAGTATTATTTTGAAATCTTTTCCATATTAGTTAGAGAGCAGAATCTAGTGCTCCCTAATAGGTGTAAAGTGGAACTAAGACATTATAAACACTCTTTCTACTATCTATCTATGAACATCTTAACATCATCAAAGCTAGGAACCTTTGCTAGCCTTGGCCCTTATCCCACACACATATGTGGGGTTTTCTCTATGGACCCATGTCTAGAAATCTCTCCCCCTTTTAAATATCAATTTCTTGAACTATAAATGAGGAAAAATACTTGGGACCTAGATCTGAGAATTCCAAATTAGAATTTGTAAGCCATACTCCTAGATCGCATGGATTTTCATCCTTTTCTATCTCCCATTTAGTATCATATCTAGAGTGATTTTCATTTTTACATTCCTACAAAGAGAAAATACCCTCTATTACATAATTCTCCCTAGATACATACTTTCTATGTTTATTGGCATGAAACACTAGATAAACTCTCTAATCTAGAGAAATATGCAATATTACTAAGATTTCTTATTATCTCCAAAGGTCCATAAAACCTTTATGAAAGCTTAGTGCACTTCCCTAAGGAGACTAAAATTTACCTTCGTGATACTTAAAGAAAATATGTATCTTTCTCTTTATAGGCTCTAGAAGATATCTTCTTGTCAACATATTCTCTAGCCCTATGATTTGCATGTGGGATCTTGGCTTTAGTTATATTGTACTTTTCTTTCAAATTTGAAAATAAATCCATAGCATTATGACATTACTTTGACATTCCTATGGTATTCCAATTAGTGGGATGCATCTCAAAATGAGAAATCACAATTAAGTTTTGAGGTCTAGTTTTATATAGAAACTCTCTATTGGAAAAAAACTATCACAATATGTTTGTCTCTAAAACAAATACTCCCTCAACAAATCCTTTAATATTTGGCTAATCATCTTTGTCTAAACATCTTCATGTGGATGGTCATGACTACTCCCTTTTTATGAGAATTTAAGCTTCTCAAAGGAAGACTTCAAACGTTTCTTGAGAGTCTAATACACGTATTTGAAATTATGGATGTCCATACACGATGCAATCTACAAACATGCTAGATAAATAGATCTACCACTTCTAAATAATCTGTCCTCTCCTATGTGAGTATATATAAGAGTAATCTTGTTCGATTTCTTCGGCACTACAAGGATAGCATCTCACCTCATTTGGGTCCATTGTATCCCTAATATTAATTCCACAGGTTTACTATCTCAAATATGCTATGGAATTTATAAAGGGTGCAAGTGATCTAGTGTTTTCGTCTTCTCATGCTTCTTGACCTAACAAATAAAGCAACCTCTCAAACATATTTGTGGACATCATTGACTAATCCAAGCCACCAAAATGTTCTTATGAGTAGTTATAAGGTAATTTCAACACGAAGGATTCTTTCACAAGGGACATCACGGTTATCATGCATAAGGTTTTTTTCTCAATTTTTTGTAATCAGGTACACAAACCTTTCCTTTCCATTTAACTATTCCATTCTCTACTTAGAAATTTGAATATGGGCTTAACTTGTTTCATTTACAAGGCGAAGAGGTAGATGAAAGTGACCCTTCTCCTATAAAAGTGTCATCACTAATGGATCTTATGATCTATAACAAATGTGGATCTTCCATTCTTGCGTTCTTTGTATCTTGAACCAATTGGCTTTCTAGGATAGTAAAGCTCATTTAAATCATTATCCAAGATAGAGCATTAGTCATTATACTCTTTTTCCCTCTTGTATATAAAATCTCCATATAGAAATCCCACATGAGCTTAGTCAAATGAGCTTGTCTTCTCAAGGATACGGTTGAGGAAAAAAATACTTCGATGTATGGTGATCTATGCATACCTTAAATTTGCACCAAATACATAGTGTCTCCAATGATGTACATTACATTTTCATACAATTGCTATTTGTGAACTAGCTAATTGAATTGTACACTGATCAATTACTTACCCTCAAAAGCTATAGGCATTCCATCTTGGCATAAAATTATCCCTATTTCTATGCCACTAGAATCTATAGCTAGCTCAAGAGGGTTCTTTTGATCCACCACTTTTGGTATTGAAGCCTCTCTAAACTCTTGCTTTAGAGTGTCAAAACTTCATGTAATCCTTTCTTTCATGCAAATGGAACTTCTCCTTGAAGTAGATTCATCGTAGGTGTTGGTATCAAGCTATTAGATGAAACTAACGAACTTCGTAGAAGTGATGTGAATCTATGCATATCAAGGATTTGTCCATTCTAATGTAATAGAGACCTTCTTCGGATCCATCTTGACTTCATCAGATAAAAATAAATGCCGTAGATTCATTATTCATAGATGAAATAGCTAGATTTTGTTGAGACGTCAAAGAATTGATTTTATCCTAATCTTAAAAAAACACCTTAAACGGATTTTTTTGCTCATGTACAAGTTTATTATACAATAACAAATCATCAACAAAAAAATTACCAATGGGAGGACGTAATATGTCATTCACTTGAATCATAAAAGTGAAAGGTGCATTAGTATCACCAAATGGCATAAAAAAAATTTATCAAGATCAAATGAGGTCCTAAAAGCTGATATACATCATACCCTTTGAATATAATATTATGGTATCAAACTTTTAGATATATCTTACCAAATACAATTGCTCCACCTAGAGCATCAAGTAGAACATCTATTTTGGGAATGGGATATATGTGCTTGATGGAAATCTTAGTGGTTTGAGGCAATTACTTGTACATTCTTGTGCTCTCCATGATTCACCTTGCAAATGTGATATTCTAATTTATTTTGAGAAGTGTAAGTAAAATATGCTCTTACATACTAAATTCTAAATGTAAATGCATCACATATAATAAAAAATTAGACTAGTGAAAAGGTTGTTGTTGCCGACATGGCTATTGCAAAGTGATCATTTTGATAATCGATTGGTACTCCTTCTTCGCATCATGAGCAAAGGCAATAGATTTATGAAGCGATGTAGGTTTTCATAAATAAAACTTTGCTTGAATCTCCATCTCTAAACCATCGTCATACTTCTTCTTCATAGTATGGTTGGAAACATGTTTAAACAAGCACAGAAATTCTAGGTATTGGTAGAACTGGTCCACATATGTTGTAAAAGTATCACCTTCCATCCATGTAAATGTAGCTCACAATTTTCGAACATGTAGGTTGAACTGTAGGGGTAGAAAACCCTCAAGATTTTCTTGAAATGCCTTCCATGTTCTTGGACAATCTGCACTATGACAAAGATCATTCCACCAAAGTTGAGCTTTTCCTAACAAATAGTTAGTGGTAAATTTGACTTTTTCACTTTCAGCATATGTTTCATCAGTATAAAAATTCTCAAATTGTGATAATAGTGAAAGAACTTAAGGGACATCCTTACAGCCATCAAACCATTGAAACTGGTAATTTTTAACACCAATCTTGGAGTGCATCCATCGGATTGGGTAGAGACAATAGCTTTTACCGCCCTACGAAGGTTATCTTCATGAGATTTCATCTTTTGGAGTACTTCATCACGTTGTCAGATTTCATCCTAACCGCCTCAAAGTTTGTGCCATAGGAGCTCCAGCTATTGCTCGAGTGGTACCTTGGGCAGATGTGACTCACCAAAATCCTCCATGGTATTCGTAGGGTCCAGGGGTATGTAGAGAAAAAAAAAACCTTTTGTTAGATATGTAAAAACAATTTTGAGATTTCTTGAATTAAAATGTAAAAGGAAGGCTTGCTCTTAGGAATTGACAAAGTACGAAAGAGATGCAAGTTGTGTTAAATATAAGAAAAGACTAGTAGAGTGACAACACAAAGAGATAGTGTAGTGGTAAAACACTTCCCTTGTGAGATTGAGGTTGTGGGTTCAAATCCTCCCTCCTTGGTGAATATAAAACTCCTTATCGCCACTCATAAATTAAAGCTGGTTTGCATGTAGCGAACGACTGCTAATGATCACCAAGGGAGACATGCTAAAGATGCCAATGCCTTAGTTATGCCTAATTTCTATGCCTTGCTCAATGTGTGAGATTGAAACTAAGAGAAGGACAGGGACAAGCATCGAAATCGGAATTGGAATCAGGATCTGAATCAAAATTGAAAGCAAAAGCAAGAGCAAGCAGTGAAATAGAGGTCAAACACCAAAACAAAAAGAAATAGACCCCTCCATAGTCACGCACATAGAGCTCTAATACCACTATTATCAGGATCTTAACTCATGCGCATACAAAGGTTACAAATGCTAAAAACGCACTAAAAAAATAGATACACTATGCCTAGGCTTTCTTGTTGTGAATCAAGTTAATTCCAAGAGAACTAAAGTCCTTCTACTCCCTTTGATTCAAGAACAAATGTTTCTTAGAATGTTTAATGATGAAACCAATACCTTTATTCATAACAAGGTGGGATGTGTCCCGAAGTTTTGATCATGCATTAATGTTTTTGGCTCTACCTTTTGCTCCAAAATTAGCCACATGAGGACTATCTTTACAAATACATTTCACTTGCCTCACTAGTTTCTCTTTGAACAAGGGTGTCAAGAGATCCTTTAGCCAAAATAATCAAGTCAATTTGTATTTTGCTCGGCTTTGAGGTGGACACTAAGCTTTAATACTAGAATACAATGTATTTGAACATTTTGGATACAATGATACCAATCAACACTTTCTTAATTCATTCCATTATCTAATTCCTTCCCGCATGGAGGCCATGCAATGTTGTTTTGATCAAAATAATAAGAATATGTAGAATAAGTTAGCAGGATGTTAATTCATGGTCACATAGAGGATATGGGTGTTCAAAAGACACACATAAATAGATATGTGAAGAGAGGACAGAACACAGTATTGGGTGCAATCTCCCTCCATGCACTCTATTTCAATAGTCCATAGAGTGCATGTATTTTTAGGGTTTTTCATTATCTCAAAAATAGTGGTTACATTGAGGTGGCTTTGAGAAGCAAGCATGAAATTAAAAAGTTGCGCTCTTTTATGCAGAACCTTTATTACAAATATAGATTTGATTATTTGCATCTAGACATATTCAAAATGTCCAT
>CM035413.1:102689354-102754354 GCA_020310875.1 Ceratopteris richardii | reverse complement strand
TGGGTCAACTCCTAGTGGGCCATGAGCTTTGAGTATTTTCTTAAGCGCCTTCTTGCATAAATAGTAGGTTTTCTCTACACGTGCATATTCTAAGACTTATCTATTTTGACATAAGCTTTTGAGTTCAATGCTCCATTGTACTATGGTCACATTATATTATAGATGCAAACGTAGGAGTTCTATTAGAGTTTCCAATTCAGACATAGGCTGGACAAGAGCATGTTTTGGCTAAGACCCTCTCATCTCTACAAACTTCCATCACTCCTCACAAAAATGTGGCATTTCATGTCTACATAAATGACATTGAATTTCATTATCGTTATGCTAAAAGGCACCTCCATGCATGATCTTCTATGTGTGCCCATAGAGGACAAATGTTGGATACATATTCTCCAAAGCTCTTGCATAGGAAAAATTTTAATTTTTTTTTATAACGCTCATGCTTATTATAGTGCATGGGCTAATCTATATCTCCATCTTGAGATACCAAGCTCAACATGTGATGATCTAGGATGACACATATCACTTTTTTTATTTCTCTAGCATGTATAGTCATCATGCAAGTATATGTTAGGGACAATTCATTGAGCTTTACTAGATTTATCTACGGAGAGTGATGGCACATTTATTTCTTCCTAGCTCACTCATTTGTGGACATTAGGATTTTTCTTATGTACTATTCTTTATATATTGCACTTCTTGTCTTGTTATTTTAGGTCATTCTTGTACATTCCTTTTATGTAATAGAAGAAGAAGGAGAAGAGGATCATTCTTCCTTGCTTCAATCTGTGTTTATGTGCTTCTCTTTGATTGTGAGAGTATGTGTGTGATCTCTCTTACTTATCTCCTTCCTCGTGACATGGTATCAGAGCTAGTGTGGCTATAGAGAGCTCGTGGAGAAGGCCAATAGTGAAGAGTACGTGAGAAGGTGTGGAGAAAGTGCAATTCACAAACGACCTCCGATTGCTACAAGAATTGGCATCAGGATTGAAGGCATCAAAATATTTCTATTTTGGAGCTATCTCAACCTTTGTTTTGAGCCAACAAGGTAGGGCCACAGAAGCACCAGGTCATTTTGCAAAACTGTAAATTGCATCCTATTCAATAATATTCATGTATTCTATATCCCAAATTCAAGTGATTCTATGTACTATTGATAAACAAAAACTATGTTTTCTGAGATCAAATTGTCACATCATAGTGCAGTAGTGTTCAAGAAGAAGTGTTGCTTGTAGTGTTTTGTAGTGTTGTGAATTGTTGCAGAAATGGAAAACATAGATGGAATAAGTCACCTTATAAACGATAAGCTAGACAAGAACAACTTCCATGCTTGGAGATTCATGATGAAAAATTTCGTGATGGGAAAAGGCTATTGGAAGTACATCAAAGGAGAGAACGAAAATGCTTCGTAGTTACTAGAGAGGAATTATCAGACTGTGGACCAGTTAAGAGCATATGAGGAATGGAATCAAGGAGCACAAAAGGTAATGTATTGGCTATGAATTAGCATACAAGATAGCATGATTAGACACATACATGATGCCAAGACTTCAAATGAGGCTTGGAACAGTTTGGTCACTTTGTATGAGACCAATAAAAAGGCACGAAAATTGCAACTCAACAACGAGCTGCATACATTGGATAAAAAGGGCATGTGTGTAAGTGACTACACTCTAAAAATGAAAAGCATATGTGAGTCACGTGCATCTATTGGCATGAATGTAGATGATGATGATAAGGTGGAAGTTTCCATTCATGGTTCAGGAGCTACATATAAGTAGTTCAGAACATCTATTCAAATAAGGAAAATATTTTGAATTTTTTTGATCTAGTGTCCATGTTGATTATTCAAGAAAAGAATCTTAAAGAGGAGTGAAAATCCCAAGGAAAACCTAGCTCTCATGTATTCTACTATGGCAAAGAAAGAGGAAGAGGTAGAGGCTTCAGAAGTGGAAGAGGAAATAGTAACCAAGACCAAAGTCAACATTAGAATCATGCAAGAGATAGAGGATACTTTTGAGGCAAGGGGAGCCAAAGAGGCCACAAAAATTTCCAAAGAAATGATTTAGGTAATGATAGTAAAGGATGTTGGAATTGTGGCAAACCTGGGCACTTTTAAGGTGATTGTAGGTTGAAGAATCACAATAATAGAAGGCATCAAAACAATTATGCATCCACAAGTGCAGATGATTCTGAGAAGTTGCTCATGGTCCAACATCATATGATGAATAAGATGTCTACTGTTGTTTCAAAATCGAATGGTATAGTCTAGTATGTTGATCCAAGTGCTTCAAATCATCGGACCAATCATGCATAATACTTTAGTAGTTTGCAAAAATTATCAGTTCTTGGATATGTTGAAACATGTGATGACACATCACACCCTATTGAGCATATAAGAAACATAGCACTATCTATGGAGGATGGGAAGGTAAAACATCTTGGTAATGTGCTACATGATCCAAAAATAACAAAGAATCTAGTTTCTATTGGAAAAATGCTTGACCAAGGATTACAACTCAAGATCAATGTTGATGGGTTATATATAGCAGAGTATAAACAAGATGGACAATCGATTGCGAAAGGAAACAAAGTGGGTAGGATGTTCAACTCAAATGTGAAAATTCTTAAAATGAATGCAGCCATGTTTGCAAAAGGTGTAGGAGTTAGTGCTGATATAGAGATATGGCATAAAGGAATTGGACATGCAAACATGCAAAAACATAAAGAAAAGCTTTCTGCTAGTAGTAAAACATCTACACGTTTTGAAGACATTGATGGAGATTCAAGCAATTCAGAAAAGAGCCTTGATGAGGAGCTTGGACTACCCTCTGTGAAGTATCTAGGAGTAAGAAAGGCACATGTAGATGATACAAGGAGAAGTGACCCAAGACCAAGAAGATCTGAACAGATGCAGAATTTAGTGCAACAATCAGATATTTTATTGACTCGGGTAGTATGCCTTGTTTTCTATCTTTCAAATTGGTACACAATTTAGGGATACCCCTAAATATGTAGATAACAAGACCTCTAGAGATGGCCAATGGATAACTACACTATATCAATGGATGCATTGAAAATCTTTCATTTACATTTTCTAATGGGTGCTTTTTTAGAAGTTTTCATGTGATTGAGATAAAATAGAGTGATGCAATTACAGGCATGGATCTATTAGTTCAAAACTCTACACCAATTGATTCTGAAAAAGAACAATCACTTTAAGGTTGGAAAGTGAATCTACACACATTCTTGGTGATGTACATAATCTAGATGTATAATGGTTGTAGAAAATTTTTATTGTATGTGAAAAATCTACATGATGATGATAATAATGATGAAAATATTCCGAATTATGTAAAAAATATTTTAAAATATTTTGAACATGTGTTTCTAGAAGAATTTCTTGGTACACCTCCATTAAGGAGATTGAGGATCCCATTGACCCATATACAAGTAGTGAGCTATATTCTAGAGCACCTAGTATATTAAACATAGATGAGTGAAAGGAGCTTAAGATTCAATTAGATGATCTTTTGAAGAACGACTTGATAAGACAAAGTATTTCACCTTCAGTTGCACTTATTTTATTTCCAAAGAGGAAAGATGACTCTTATAGACTATTTATTGTCTATAGAGGGTTAAATAAGAGAATAATTAAAAATGATTAGCCACTCCCTCACATAGATGACTTATTAGGTCCATTAAGTGGATTGACTTTAGATGGAGATTTCACCAAATTAGGATCAAAATAGAAGATATACCCAACAAAGTTTTTCAAACACATTATGGCCACTCTTAGTTTGCATTTTTGCCTTTTGGATTAACAAACTCTCCTGCCAAATTTATGTGCCTGATGAACAATTTTTTTCATGATTATCTAGAGAAATTTTTTTAAATATTTGTTCATGATATATTTGTATACTCTAAAGATACTCCTCAGCATGTTGTACATCTCAAGAAGACTTTGTAAGATCTTGGAGAACACAAAATGTATGAAAAGAAGAGTAAGTATTTCTTTGATAAGGATAAACTTGTGTATCTAGCAGCCTTCATAACTATACAGGTAATTCATATAGATGAGGATAAAGTGAAAATAGTAGTTTACTGGCCAGCTCCTTAAACTCTAAGGGATGTTAGAAGTTTTTTAGGATGGGAACAATATGAAAGAGCACATATTAAGGATTTTTCTAACATAGGTAATCCCTTGACACACTTGACTAAAAATTATGGAAGATTTTTGTGGAGTGATGCCTATCAAAAACAACAATAGAACGTCATTGAAAATTAAGTTTCCAAAATACCACAAACAGGAGAGCCTTTTGTTCTTGCATGTCATGCAAGTGGTAGTCAAATAGGATGTGTTCTTTACAAGGATGGTAGGATGGTTGCATATGAATCTAGAAAATTAAGAAAACATGAACTTAGTTATCCTACTCATGATTTAGAAATGCTTCTTCTTGTACATGCACTTAAGCATTGGAGACAACTGTTGTTAGGGGTTAAGTTTTAATTGAAAATAGATCACTATTCTAAAATACATTTTAACACAACCATTGCTTAAAAATAGGCAAAAGTGTTCGATTGAATTATTAAGAAAGTATGATTTTTACATTAAGTACCTGACATGTAAGGAGAATAGGATCACTAATGCATTGAGTCAAAAAACTTTATGTAATCTCCTTTCTATAATATTTTCTAATTTTCTTAATCAAATTCAAGAAGAACTCAAACAGGACTCTTTTTATGCACCTACCTTGAAGTCTTCTGCATGCAAATAAGGGATCAATGTATTAAGTCAAATTTCATTTGTAGAATGGATCTTTTTATTTTAACATTCAACTATATATATCTTTTGAGTCCCCATTGAAATTTCAAATATTGCATGATTCTCATGACACGTCTTTTTTTGCACATCGAGGTTAAAACATTCAATTTGTGTTTCCTTTGTGGGGAGCAAGGGCAACTAACATATGAATGTCTGCCTTGCACAATCAAAGGTGATAGACATCATTGAGGAAGGTGCAGTAATTGAGGAAAAAGATGATGGAAAAAGTGCCTAACTCTACTTTACATTGCATGGCATCTATTTCTGTCCCAAGGGCTTCTATAATTAGGATTTTGGCTATGATTTCTATGCATAGAATAAGATTTATGATTTATTCGGGTAGTACGCATTGTTTTATATCTTTCAAATTGGTACAGAATTTAGGGGATACCCCGAAATATGCAGATAACGAGAACTATAGAGATGGACAATGGAGGACTACACTATATGAAAGGATACATTGAAAACTTTGCATTTACTTTTTTTATAGGTGTTCTTCTGCAAGTTTTCCATGTGATTGAAATGAGAGAGAGTGATACAATTATCTGCATGGACTCGTGATTTCAAAATTTTGCAACAATCAATTGGGCACAAAAAACAATCACTTTAAGGCTAGATAGTGAATCTATCCACATTCTAGGTGATGTGTACAATCCTAGGCCTATTCTCTTTTCTCTTATGTAGATAACTAGAGGTATATTTATGGTTTTAGAACATTTTTAGTGTATGTGACCAATCTGCATGAGGAAGATAATGATGAACATATTCCAAATTATGTAGAAAATCGGTTGAAAGAATATTGACATTATTTTTAGAACACTTGCCTAGCATACCTCCACCTAGGTAGATTGACCACACCATTGACCTACATCCACAGAGTGAACCATATTCTTGAGCACTCTATATATTTAACATAGATGAAACAATCTTAAGATTCAATTAAATGACCTTTTGAAGAAAAGCTTGATAAGATGGAGTGTTTCACCTTGGTGCACACATGTTTTATATCAAAAGAAGAAAGATGGCTCTTATAGATTTGGTATTCACCTATGTGAGTTCTATATCTCATGATTGGCTTAGAATTTGGGGAACCAATGCTTCCATTGTGCCCGGAGCGTGCAAAGATCAACTATCTACTTATCAAGCGCCCTTGAAAACCTATATAAGGAGGGGTTGGCCACATTCATAATCAATCTTGCCAATACGAGTCTTGGAAGCTCAAGGAGTCATGACCGCCAAGTAAGTACTCTGCAAGTTCTAGTTCTAGTTCTTGTCTTGTTCCTTGTTCCACTGTTGTCTAGTCTAGTTCTTGGACATCGTGTCTTGTTCTCTTCTAATCTCATAGTATGAGATTTTGTCAAGTTCTTTCTTGTATCTAGTTCATCTCCCAGAAGGAAGTTCTTGTAATCTAGATATCTTGTTTCATACTTACAATCCCATGTTGTGGGATCTCCTATATCATCTCTAGTCAAGCTATTCATACCTATCAATTCTGGGTTCTAGGACATCTTGTATCAGTTATGTATTCTTGTATCATTTTCCCTGCGTGGGTGTTCTTGTAAGCAAAAGTGTATTTCCAAAATCTATTCTAGTGTAGTGAGAGAGCACAATCTAGTGCTCTCCTGAAAGGCTTCTTTATTTTTATTCAAATACGTGATTTTGAAGCATACGTGTTTTAGTGACACTTAAAAATGTCTTTGAATATTTCTCTTCATTGCATTTCTTCTATTTTTGGACATGTACTACTAAAGAATGCAATTCACTATTGCAAACACATGTTTTTTATGAAAGTTTTGTATGCAACATGGGGTGATCTGACTTTCACTATATTTAGTGGATCACACACTTCCTTGGGGATGATAAAATCTCTTTTGAAGGACATTTTTTGCATCAAGTGGGAAGAGGCCAAAAATCAAAGAATTAACTTGGTATTGAGAGTGAGAGTGATTGAGAGTGCACGTGTGAATGAGAATTTGATAACTCGAGGATGGTCATGAAGTTAAGTCTACATTAAGAAGCTATTGGATCCATTGGTTCAAATCTATAATACCAAAGCTTTTCTTTCTTTGAATCATGTCTTGTCTACTCTTTTGCATTGGATTTTCTCTTTTCTTCATTAGGGGAAAAAATGAGCCCTGCATGGGCCTTGTAAGGATCCCTAATTTTCAGGGATTAAAATTAATCATGCTAGGGATAAAGGGAGCATGGAAAACCAGTAGTGGTATTTTATTTAAAAATATTATTTCTTAAGGGCCACATCTGATTCCTGAACTTGAACGGATTCGCACTTGTTGAGAGCCGTTAGATAGCTCGAATGAACGGATACGATTGATGAAGTGTGCTGTCAAAAAAAGACAAAATAGTGCACTCAGTTGGGAAGGGTTCGTCGCCATCCTAAGCCCTTGGATATTCACTACAAACGGATGAGATGATCCAAGGTATCTCTGGCAGAAAAAGACAAAATAGAGAACCCACATCATTTGTGAGAGGTGGGAATAATGAAGAGAGAGACTGACGGACGTACGCGATTTGTGAGCCATTCGATTTCTTTCACGGACGGACGCGATTCGCGGTACAGCTCTGGCAGAAAAAGACAAAATAAGGCTCATTCAAGTCATAGGACATAAGAAAAGGAAGAGAGAGACTACCTTGGGGCGCGAACGAATGGAGTGCCTTGGATTTCTTCCGATCGGACGTCCCATATTAAAATGTGCACGTCTCTCTATTTTTCAAGCATAACCGTTGGATTTCATTCATATCCAAGGGTCCATACCATTTTCGGATCGCGCAATTTGAATCCTAAACTACTACATGAGAAAATACCACTTTTATCATCACATTTTGGTTGTTTTGACCAATCCAAAACCAAGGAAACCTAGGCCTAGCCTACTTGATTGAGGGTCTAGACTGTGGCCACCACCCTCCTCTCATTGGTCCATCACTAATCAGCCCTTAATCTAAAAGGCCCATGCAGGGTTCATTTTTTCCCCTAATGTGTTCAAGTTTTAATTTTCTCTCTTTCCCTATCCTTTAGTCATCAAAAGCTGGTGATTCAAGATAGCTTGCGATCAAGGAAATGGTACAAGTGGTATTAGAGCAGAATGGATCCACAAGAACAATGGAAGTTTTGACATTGAAGATCCTTGAGCAAGATAATATTGTTCAGAAGATTCTTGGAGAATTATGCAAAGAAGGAGATGCAAAGCAACCAAAAGTTGCAACAAATTTGTTCATGAAGCTGAATGATGAAGTGAATGAAGGTGCTAGATCATCTAGTGTGCCTAGAGGAAGAATTAAATTCAATTATGAAGATATGGAGGTAGGTGAATTTCCCTCAACCAATTTTTCTAAAAGGCAAAATTGGATGATTTTGATGGTGAGAAGAAGAGCTAAAATATTCTTTTGATCTTTGCGAATACAATGAGGAGGCCAACACAAAGGTTCCGATCCCACACCTACTTGGAATCACAAAGTTATGATGGATGTCATATATGTAGACTCGGATGCATTTTGGTCTGGTTCTATGGATGGAATTTAGAGAGCAAGCATAAAAATATTATTGTTCTCTGCACTACCATATAGAAAAGAAGATGGAGTTTTACAATTACTGACAACACGAGAGTGAAAAGCATAGTTTGTCTATTGATGAGTACAGAGAGCAAGCATAAAAATATTATTGTTCTCTGCACTACCATATAGAAAAGAAGATGGAGTTTTACAATTACTGACAACACGAGAGTGAAAAGCATAGTTTGTCTATTGATGAGTACAAAGAAAAGTTCCTACGTCTTCACAAATATGCATTGGAGGTTAGTGGGGATTCTCTAAAGAAAAAGTTTATTGAAGGGCATTGTGTTGAGATTTTCTATCAAGTAAAGGGATCTAGATGTGTTGCTTTTTGATGCAATTGTGATGGTCAAGAATTTTGAGAAGATGGAGAAGTTCAATTTGCGAAAACTGAATAGAAGCAAATTCATTGCTATGGATATAGGCCACAAAGACGTGCTGCAATAGACATGAACACTTCATAGAAGAATTCATCTTCTAATAATCAAGGTAAGAATCCATTTCCGATGGAAAATCAAAATAGGCATCATCCTATCCATTGGCTACAAGACCTTGATTTTATTGAGCGGAGCAAAATCCTTGGTTTGTTTTTCCTTTGTGGGGAGCAAGAGCATCAAAAATATGAATGCGTGAACAAGGCAGTCTTTCGACGTACATAGTCAAAGGCAATAAACATCATTGAGGAATGTGAAACATTTGAGAAAGCAAAGGATGAAGTTAAATACCCTAACTCTAGTTTACATTGCATGGCATCTCATCCTTTCCCAAGGGCTTCTATAATTAGGATTTTGGGCGATTTCTACGCATAGAATGAGATTTTTTGAATCAATTAGTGTAGTATGATATTTTTTCATCTTTGAAATTCTTACAATATTTAGGGATACTCCTAAATATGCAGATAATAAGACATGTAGAGATGCCTCTACACTATACAAAATGATACATTAAAAACCTTGAATGTAATCTTTCTAATAGGTGTTTTTCTATGACTTTACATGTGATTGAAATGGAATAGAGTGATGCAATTATATGCATCGATTGGTTATTTTAAAATTCTACAACAATCTATTGCAAACAAAAAACAATCACTTCAAGGATAAACGGTGAATCAATCCACATTCTAGGTGATGCGCATAATTCTAAGCCCACCCTCATTTCTGTTATGTCGATAATAAGAGGTATACGTGATGTTTGTAGAACATTTTTGGTAAGGTTGAATAATCTACCTAAGGAAGATAATGATGAAAATCTTCCACATTATGTGAAAAATCTTTTGAAAGAATATGCAGATGTATTTCTAGAAGACTTCACTTGTATACCTCCACCTAGGTAGAATGACCACACAATTGACCTGCATCCAGGAAGTGAACCACATTCTAGAGCACCCTATATATTTAACATAGATGAATTAAAGGAGCCCAAGATTCAATTAGATTATCTTTTGAAGAAAGGCTTGATAAGATAAAGTGTTTCACCTTTTAGTGCACCTGATTTATTTCAGAAGAACAAAGATGGCTCTTATAGATTATGTATTGAACATAGGAGGTTGAATAAAAGAACAATTACAAATAAGCACCCACTCCATCACATAGATGACTTATTAGGTCAATTAAGTGGAGCAATTGTATTCACTATGACTCACTTAAGATCCAATTATCACCAAATTAGGATCCAAATGGAAAATATACTCAAGAAAACTTTTTGAGCATGGTATGGCAACTATGAGTTTATGATTTTACCTTTTGGATTCATAGACACTCTTGCCACATTTATGTGATTGATAAACAATGTTTTTCCTAATTACCTAGATGAATTCATCTCAGTATTTTTTAATGATATATTTGTATACTCTAAATATGATCTTGAGGTAACATTCAATTATGCATATGTTCTTAGTCTCCATTGAAAGTTCAAATATTTCATGATTGTCATGATGCACCTTTTTTCGCACATCCAAGTTATTCAAGGACCTATGTTAAAATAAAATACTTTTACGTCTTGCCATGTATGAAGTGGGATATTAGAAAAAATGTTAGTAAATTTTTAAAGTGCCAATTGGTAAAATTTGAGTTTAAGAAAATTCTTGGAATGCTTCAAGCTTTGATCTTCCAAATTAGAAGTGGGAGTCTATATCAATGGATTTTTTCACTAAATTACCTATGATGAGAAGGAAATTTAATACCATATTTGTGGTAGTTGATCGATCTACAAGATGTCACATTTCTTTCCTATGAAAAAGATTTATAATACCTTGAATTTTGCAAGACTATTTGGAAATGAAATTTCTTAACTACAAGGAATTCCTAAAAACATAATTTCTATGAGAGACTCTAGATTCACATCAAAATTTTGGAGACCAACATTTGAATCGATTGGAACTCATTTTCATATGAGTACAACTTCCTATCCACAAACTGATGGGCAATCTAAAAGGGTTAATTAGGTACTTTAAGATATGGTGCATATGTATGTGAATGAAAAGCAGGATCATTGGATTGAATATTTGACCATCGTTCATTTTTTGTACAATATTGTAGGGCATGCATCTATAAAAATGACTCCATTTGATGCTATGTATGGTTAAAATTTTTTTACTCTATTTTCTAGTTTTCCAAAATAAAGTAGAAGCACCTAAAGAAATGCTTGAGAAGATGGATGAAGAACTTGGAAAAAATAAGCAGCACATAAAAGAAGCTAAGAAAAGAGAAAGGAAATTATATGATTTGAAGAGAGGACCACTTGAATTTTAAACAGATGACATGGTATTTCTTAAATTCAATCCTCACTCATCTAACTTATTGCTAAGGAATGATCATAGACTTTCTACATGATATGCAGGTCCTTTTAAAGTTTTTAAAAACACTAGATCTCTTTCTTATTTGTGGGAATTACTTGAAAATCTGAATGTGCATCCTATATTTCATGCTATCTTACTTCAAATGTATGTACCTAATGTTTTTCATGTGTTGTAGGACAACTATAAGTAGAAAGATGGTGGCTCTTAGTATAGACTTGAAATAGTATTAGAAAGGAGGGAAAGATTACTTACAAATAGATAATATAGTAGAGGTTTTGATAAAAAGGCACACATATCCAGTTGAGTATTCCACTTGGGTGAACTTAGATAATTTTCTAGTGCATTATCCTTCTTTCAAACTGTGAGGACCAAGTTCTGAAAATGGGGGATGAATTATAATAGGTCTTTCGATAGTGAAATAATTCATTTTGAACTTTTCAAATTGCATTTTGGGGATAATGCTTACAACAAACAATTAGGTCATTTTATGCATGGAGGAAAATTTAGGGATGACAAGTTATATATTCTCTCTCTAAACATTATTTGCATCATTATAGTGTCTCTATGCAATTTTTGTGAATCATATTTTAAGTACCTTGTTTAAGGTTCTACATCTAGTTCACTATAAGAAAATGCCTTGATTTTATTCTCTCTACAATTTCTAAACTTTTAGGGGTCAAATGTGATACTTGGAGGCGGATTTTGGCCTAGGTCATCACTAACACTATTGTCTAGATCAAAGAGTAAAACATTAAGTAAATTATGCATTTTTTTTAGTTACAGGGCTTTGAAAAGTGTTGTTTCTAGGTACTTAAAAAAAAGTGGGCTTCTCTATTTTTATTCGCATCCACGATTCTGAAGCATACATTTTGTCATTCACACTTATGGATGTCTTTGAATATGTATTTTTTGTAGCTTTTCCTCTATTTTTGGATAGGTACTGCTAAAAAATCGCTTGAGTACTACAAATGCATGCTTTTGCAAACCTTTTGCATGCAGCATGTGGAAAGGTGGCTTTTGTTATATTTGGCGGATCACACACTTCCTTGGGGATGATCAACTCTTTTTTGAAGGAGATTTGCTATGTCACGTGGGAAGAGGCATAAAATCATAGAATTACCGTGATTGAGAGTAAAAGTGAGAATGAGATAGAGGGTGCAAGTGTGAATGCGATTGTGATACCTCTGAGATGATTGAGAGTTCAACACTTCATGAATAAGCTATTTTCCAAAGCTATTGTATAGATTGATTCAAATCTATAATATGAGACCTTCTCTTTCTCTTAGTCATATCTTGTCTAGTCTTCCACATAAGATTTTCTCTTATCTTGTGCAAGTTCTATTTTTGTCTCTTCAACTATTCTTGAGTGATTAGAAGCTTGTGATTGAGAAGATGATACATGTTGAAAGATTTTTTAAAAATGAAGAGTTTGAGCCACCCTCATGGACTCAAATCTATTCTATTTTAGATGTGTCTATCGGTGAGATATTGAAAATAATTTCTTGTGATAGAGATGGATATGATTTTATCATGATCAATATCTTCATGTATAAGGACCTAGTCCTAGAATAGGTCTTCCACATTTCAAGATATCCAATCAAATATTATGACTCTTTATAGATAGGAAAAAGGTAAGAAAAAAAAGCATTGATCCTATTTGTGGAAAGAATTATGTAATATAGGAGATTCATGAGAGACTTATAGAGGACAATAACTCATTGCAAAAGAACATCCCTTAGCTAGGAAACATTCTTTTTCCCACTTGAAAAAGGAGATTAATTATATGGTAGAAACAAGAGATCTTAGAAGGTCAATGCAGCCATGATATATGATAATTATCATTTACCTATCACTCATCATCTCCTCAAATGGATGGCAAGCCATTACATTTATAGCTTCTTGGATGGTTTTTAAGGCTAGAATTAGAGAGCAATTTATTTTGAGGACGAGCAAAGAATGCGCTTTTCTATAGAGTGGGATATCCTTGTATCTCATTCCATGCCTTCAGCTTGACTAATCTTCGAACTACCGTCGAAGGCCTCATGTGCCTTTTTTCAAATATTTTATATGGATGTGATCAAAAGTTACCTAGATTATCTCAAACATATTAAGCACATATTACACATATGAATGACTTAAACAAAATACTTCCAAAATTTAAACAATATTATTTTTCTAAACTCAAATAAATGTGTATTTATGGTGCATCAAGGCAAATGCTTTTGGCTCCGAGAATGGAATCTCAACAGATAAAGACAAGATCTAGGACATAGTTGACCTACAAATTCCTTAGAACATTCATGAGGTTCAAGATTATATGGGTGATTTTTTCAAGCTCCAACATAGTATAAATCATTGCATGTGTGCTTATAGATACATCAAACTAGATCATCATTTATCTTTTAGCACAACGAATTGATGATAGAAATAATTACTTTTTAATGTATTATGCCAATAGACAATTGAATAATGCACAATGCAAGTACGTGGACATTTAATGTGAAGTGCTAACAATGGTGTATGCAGTTAAGAATTTTTTTCATCATCACTTGGGAAAAAGATTCAAACTCTTTACCTATCACCAAGTCTTCTTTGATTGGTTCAAAAAATATTGTGTTATATGAAAAAATGGGCATTGGTTTTTACTTTTCATGGAATTCAACTTTGAAATTGTAGTAAAGAAAGTTGGGACACACCTTAGTGTGGACCACATGTCTCAATTGAACACTAAAGAAAATGTTTAAGGGTTGCGTAATGATCTTCCTAACTCATATTTGATCAATCTATCAATCTATATAAGTACTAGAGAAGTGGTTGAAGTCCATTTTCGCTACACTTACACATAAATCGCATCATAAATATATTCCAAAATATCATAAGAAGTTTCTTTATTCTAGAGGGTTTCATAGTTTAGAAGTAAGCATGTACTACTAAGAACCCATTGACATCTTGTTACCTTGATATATTTAGGTAGTGATATGTGTGAACACTCTAGGACCGCAAGGGCACTTTTTTCCCTCTTTAGGAGGTTTTTCCCCCCGGCTTGTTAATACACCTATTGCCCTAATGGGCTACTTATCTGTGTACATTCTCTATTAATTCATGCAGTATTGTGTGTTATGCTCCAAGCTTCTTCTCCTTCCTTGTGTTGTTCGCATGCTTCCGTAGACATCTATCTCCAACAATTGGCATAAGAGCAGCTTGTCTCTTCATCTAGGGCGCCATCGACACTCCTCCTGTTGCACTCTCAAAATCGCATGAAAAGATGCAGGATGCTACATATGGACCCGAGAGCTCACATCAACTGTTGTCAGGATCTTGCTCACGCGCATACAGAGATTACGGATGCTGAAACACACAAACAAATAGACGCAACAAGAGACGAGACAGAACGCAGTATTGGGTGCAATCTCCCCCCATGCACTCTGTTTCGACAGTCCACAGAGTGCATGTATTTATAGGAATTTTGATTAAGTCGAAAAGAGTGGTTACATGAGGGCGGCTTCGAAAAGCAAACGTGAAACTAAAAGTTGGTAACTTTTACAGAAAGCCATTGCTTTGAATAACAGAAACTGTGGTCTACAACGACCCTTATTCTAACCCTTACTTTTCTAACAATAGAACCTTCTACGCAGGTTTATTTACAAGCTAAATAATAATTATTCGGATTATTGATATCGGCCCTTTCACGCCTTGCACGCTCCTCATGAACCTTCAGCTGCTATATCAAAAACATCAGACACACATTAATACATTAATAATATAACACTTTAACAATGCATTGTTCAATAATATAGAACATGCCTCTCAGTTGACAAGCAACTGACCTCAGTTGATAAAATAATTTAACACTCTAACAATTACAATGCATTGTTCAACATATTCCATGTTACATTCCAAAAATAACAATGCATTGTTCAACATATTCCATGTTACTGTTACAATCCAACAATGCATTGGCTAACATATTCGATGGTACAATCCAACAATGCATTGGCCAACATATTCCATGTTACTATCCAACAATGCATTGGCCAACATATTCCATGTTACAATCCAACAATGCATTGGCCAACATATTCCATGTTACAATCCAACAATGTATTAGCCAACATATTCCATGTTACACTCCAACAATGCATTGTTCAACATATTCCATAAGTTATAACATGCCCCTCAGTTGAAAAAGCAACTGACCTCAGTTGATAAAATAATAAACATGGATGGCTAGTCACATGTTTCATCACTGAATAAAAAAAAGTAGGCATGTGCCATGTAAAAACACATGCATGGAAATGTTCATGGAGCTGTTACTTTTTACGAAACAAAATTTCAAAAGGTGCACGACCAGTAGACAATGCAATAAATCAAGAATAGTACTGTTTGTAGCCTCACTTTGTCCATTACTTTCAGGATGAAATGCAGAACTAAAATCTATTTTAGAACCAAAATGTTGAAATAAGGCAACCCAAAAATGATTACAAAATCTAACATCACGAGCAAATAACATTACTTTAGGAAATCCATGATGTGGGAATATGCATTTAATGAATAATTTTGCAGCTTGAGGTGCAGTCAAAGTTTTTCGGCATGGAATGAAATATGCATATTTACTAAACCTATCAACTATTGTCCAAATCATATCATTATGTGATGAAGTGATGGGAAGACTTGTGATAAAATCCATAGAGATTTGTTCCCATGGTTCATTTGGAATGGGAAGTGGCATTAATAATCCAAATGGTTTACCATGATGACGTTTGACACGCTGACATACAATGCATTGAGAAACATAATGAGCAATATCTTTTTCCATGTGTGGCCAAAAGAAGAAATCCTTGCAAGCAGAAATGGTGCTTTGTATGCCTCTATGACCCATGTAAGATGGTTCATGCATTTCTTTAATGACAAAATCTTTAAAAGCTTGGGTTATGCACAATCTATGTTGAAAATAGAGAAAACCATTATGAAATGTATAATGTTCATCAGATAAAGATGCACCATTGTTGAAGTCATGCCATGCACGTGAAAAATACAAATCAGATGCATAAGTGGAAACCATTTCTTGAAAAGAATGAATTTGGGTGGCAGAAATATTATTCAAAACAACAGAATGCGAAGGAAAACGGCTAAGAGCATCCGCTACAACATTAGCTTTACCAGGCTGATATTGTATCATGGGTTGGAAATTTTGAATGAATGATGCCCATTTAAGATGCCTATCTGAAATTAAGGGCTGATTTAATAAATGCTTAATTGTCTGTTGATCGGTTTTGATTAAGACCTCAGAGCCCATAAGATAGTGTTTCCAAATTCGCAAAGCATGCACAACTGCTAACAATTCTTTATCATACGTACTATAATTCTGTTCTGAAGGCTTAAGCTTTCTACTCGCAAATGCAATGGGATGATCATTTTGCATTAAAACGGCACCTATTCCTGAACCACTAGCATCAATAACGACATGAAAGGGTTGTGAAAAATCAGGTAACTATAAAACAGGTGCATGTGAAAGTGCTTGTTTAAGTTTTTCAAAAGACTGTTGTTGGGTAAGTCCCCATGCAAATTTTAATTTCTTTTTCAACAACAAGGTAAGAGGCAATGCTAAATAAGAAAAAATTTCGAACAAACTTCCTATAGAAACTAGCCAACCTAAGAAAAGAACGAACATCATTGATTGATTGTGGTGTAGGCCATTCTACGATAACTCTAATCTTTTTCGGATCCACATGCACACCTTCACTTGAAATAATATGTCCTAAATATTCTAGCTTACGCTGAAAGAAATAACTCTTTTCAGGATTAGCATAAAGTGTGTTCTCTCGTAACAAATGAAAAATTGTTTCAAGATGCTTTTCATGTTCACTATCATTCTTACTGTAAACAAGTATATCATCAAAGAATACAAGAACAAAAGCTTGGTAATCAAGAAAAATATTGTTCATCATTCGTGCAAATGTCGCAAGGGCATTAGTAAGTCCAAAGGGCATTACCGTAAATTCATAATGGCTAGTTTGAGTTCTAAATGAGTCTTAAAAATATCACTTTGTGTCATACGAATCTGATGGTAACCCGATTTAAGATCAATTTTACTAAAGACACGAGCTCCTCGTAACTTATCTAAGAGATCATCTATTCGAGGAATAGGGTATCTATTCTTGATGGTAATCTTGTTAAGGGCTCTATAATCAATGCACATTCGATAAGTTTTATTCTTCTTCTCTACTAAGGGAACTGGTGCTCCAAATGGGGAAGAATTAGGCCTTATAAGTCCTTTCTGTAGTAGGTCTTTTACTTGGTTTTCTATTTCCTTTTGGTGTAGTGGGCCATGTCTATAAGGTGCTTTATGAGGAGGAGAACTACCAAGGACTAAGTCTATGCTATGGTCAAAGGATCCTCAAGATGGTGGTAGTTTAGAGGGATACTCAAACATAAAACAATCCTTATAAATACTCATGAAAGGTTTATATGCATCAGGAAGTGTATGAGTATAATCATTGATGACATTGACAAAAACAATGCATGAGTTGAATCCTTTCCTAAATGCACGCTTTACTTGAGTGTGACTAATCAATGGAAACAGCTAGAAATCATGCCGTGCAGACAAAGTAATGATTTGACCTTTGAATTCAAACTTAAAGGTATGTGTATGGTAGTCAATACGTGGGTTATAATGGTGACGAAAAGGCATACCTAATATAACATCGTAAGATTACAAAGGTGCAATTAAAAATGTACGTGAATCAACACATGGGCCTATGCTAATCGTAACATCTTGCACTTCTCGTGTTACATTATAACGACTACCCTGAAATGCAGCTTTCACTTTATACAAGGAAGGAAACGTTTGTAATTTAAGTTCTTGCCCTAATAAATGTGAAATGAAGTCATGTGAACTACCATCATCATGTAGAATTTTAACTAGTTTGTTATTTATGGTACCCTGCATGCAAAGTAGAGAGTGAAGAGAGATATCGTTACCCAAGGTACTTAAGTCCTTCTCCACTGATTCCTCTGTCCAAACAGGAGGAATTTCTTCATTATGGACCTCCATGTTATGTAATTGAGCTGTAGCCGGTTTCATGTGAAGGGGTCGCAATCTGCACCTTATTTTTGTATGTCCAGGTTTACCACAATTCCAGCAAGTGAGTCGTGGTCGCTTCTGTTGGGCATCCACCACTGAAGTTTGAAGGGTAGGTGGTTTGGTTGGTTGGAGAGATGAAGCAACAGGTGGAGTTGAGTAATTGGATTGTGGAGGACGAGGAAAACTAGGGTAAGATGGGGCATTAAAAGTACGCTTCATAGGAAATGTAGGTTTAACAGAAAATGGTCAGTGACGTGGTTGTTTTAGACAGATTGAGTTGATTATGGACTAGAATTCTTTTTCTGCATCATAGGCAAAAGATATAGCCTCGTTGAGGGTTGTAGGTCGTAAGGTGTGAAGCTTAGCTTGGATTCCTACCTCCAAACCAACTACTGTCGTAAGGTTGTCTGCCTTAGTTTGTATCTTGATGACTTCATCACGTTGCCTGATCTCGTTCTGAGCTCCTAGAAGCTCATGCCGCAAAAGCTCTAGTTGTTGTTCAAGTGTTGCCTCAGGTAGAGGTGAATTACTATAATCCTCCATGGTGCTCTTAGACCCTTAAGCTAGTGCTTTCCTTTCGGGATGTACCCTCACGAAATGTACCTTAGCAGGGTGTACCCTATCTGGATGTACCCTGATGTACCCTGACAGGATGTACCCTATCTAGATGTACCCTGAGAACTGTACTTTGAGAAGTGTACCCTCAGAAGTGTACCCTGAGACGCACCGCATCGTGTCGCACCGTGCGGCCTTGAAAAGTGAGAAAAACTCCAAGTTATGTTAAATTTATGAGGAAAGAACTTGATTGACAACTCCAAGAGAGAGTGTAGTGGTAAAAGTACTTCCCTTGAAAGTAGGAGGTTGTGGGTTCAAATCCTCCTACCTTAGGGAATCTAAACCTCTCTATTGCCACTCAAAATTAAAATTGCCTCGCGCGTAGCCAACGGCTACCAACGGTCGCCAAGGGAGCCTTGGGTGCCAATGTTGCCAATGTATTGCCTAAGTTATTGCCTAAGTTCTTTGCCTTAGTCGATGCCTTGGAGTAAGCCGAAGGAGTAAACGTAGGTGTAAGGTGTAAATGTAGGAGCAAACGTAGTTGAAAACGTAGGTGAAAACATAGGTGAAATCATAGGTGAAAACGTAGGTGAAAAACGTAGGTGTAAGGTGTAAATGTAGGAGCAAACATAGTTGAAAACGTAGGTGAAAACATAGGTGAAAACGTAGGTGAAAACGTAGGTGAAAACATAGGTGAAAACGTAGGTGAAAACGTAGGTGAAAACGTAGGTGAAAACGTAGGTGAAAACGTAGGTGAAAACGTAGGTGAAAACGTAGGTGAAAACGTAGGTGAAAACGTAGGTGAAAACGTAGGTGAAAACGTAGGTTCTGGTTCTGGAACTGGAACACAAACAAAAACAGAAACTGAAACTGAAGATGAAGACGGAATCGAAATCGCGAACAGAGAACAGAACCCTCTGTATTGATGCGTGCAGAGCTCTGATACCACTGTTGTCAGGATCTTGCTCACGCACATACAGAGATTATGGATGTTGAAACACACAAACAAATAGACACAACAAGAGACGAGACAAAACGCAGTATTGGGTGCAATCTGCCCCCATGCACTCTATTTCAACAGTCCATAGAGTGCATGTATTTATAGGAATTTTGATTACGTGGAAAAGAGTGGTTACTTGAGGGTGGCTTCAAAAAGCAAACGTGGTAACTTTTACAGAAAGCCATTTCTTTGAATAACAGAAACTGTGGTCTACAATGACCCTTATTCTAACCCTTACTTTTCTAACAATAGAACCTTCTACGCAGGTTTATTTACAAGCTAAATAATAATTATTCGGATTATTGATATCCGCCCTTTCACGCCTTGCACGCTCCTCACGAACCTTCAGCTACTATATCAAAAACATCAGACACACATTAATACATTAATAATATAACACTTTAACAATGCATTGTTCAATAATATACAACATCAACCACTTAGAAGTTCTTCAAGGGAGAAGAAGAAGCCTAAGAGGTTTGCTTATGATACTTCTTTGGTCACCAAGCACTCAATCTACATTGCAAAAGATTCAGCCAATGAAGAGCCTTCCACATACGAAGAAGCATAAATCAAGAAAGCTTTGAGAGATGCAATGGATGAAGAAATGGAAGCCTTGAAGGAGAATGACACTTGGGAGCTTGTACCTAACAAGCCATCTATGAAGGTAATTGGATCTCGTTGGATATACAAAATCAAGAGGAATCCAGATGGAAGTATAAATAGACACAAAGCAAGGTTAGTTGCTAAAGGGTTTGCTCAAACCCATGGTATTGATTATGAGGAGACTTTCTCTCCTATTGCAAAAATGCCTACAATTAGGGTTCTCATTAGCCTTGCTGCATCTAGAAATTGGAAGCTCTATCAACTTTATGTAAAGAATGCTTTCTTGAATGGATGGATTTCTGAGGAAGTGTATATGGCACAACCTCCTGGATATCAGAATGCACATCATCCTAACTATGTATGCAAACTAAAGAAAGCTTTGTATGGATTGAAGCAAGCTCCAAGAGCTTGGAATGTCAGATTGGTGACTTATTTGCAGGACCAAGGATTCCAAGCTAGCAAAGCGGATACCTCTTTGTTCATAAAGAGGAATGGATGTGAAGTGATCTATTTATGTGTGTATGTTGATGATATTATTATCATAGACAATGATCTTGGAGGAATCAAACAAGTAAAGACTCAAATGAAGGAGGAGTTCAAAATAAGCGACCTTGGACCACTCA
This sequence comes from Ceratopteris richardii, assembly GCA_020310875.1. Classification (NCBI taxonomy): domain Eukaryota; kingdom Viridiplantae; phylum Streptophyta; class Polypodiopsida; order Polypodiales; family Pteridaceae; genus Ceratopteris; species Ceratopteris richardii. Next base: position 102,733,297 of record CM035413.1, on the reverse strand, counting down.
CTTATTTCCTTGGATTGGAGCTAATCTACACAGGTTCAGGTATATACATCGCACAAAGGAAGTATGTGCATGAAATGCTCGTCAAGTTCAAGATGGAAAATACCAAGTGTGTAGGTACACCTATGGAGCGAAATCATAAGCTTAGTGCTTATGAAGGAGAGCCAATTGAAGACATCACAAGCTATCAAACCTTGGTTCTAAGTTTGAACTATGCAACACTCACAAGGGTGGATATATGCTATAGTGTTAGCATATTGAGTCAGTTTATGCATAAGCCGAGAAGACCACATATGGAAGCTTCCAAGAGAGTCCTCAAGTACCTAAAGGGGACTATGAATGAAGGTTTGTTTTATTCATATACTTCAGATATTGAGCTAAAGGTCTACTCAGATGTAGATTGTCCGAATCTAGAGATGATAGAAGAAGCACATCTGGGTATATATCATTTGCAGGTTCAAAAATCATTTCTTAGTCATCGAAGAAGCAACCAACCATGGCATTATCTTCTACCGAAGCTGAATATAGAGGTTTGGCTAATGCAACTCAAGAAATCATGTGGTTAAAGTCTTTTTACACAGATCTTGGACTTCATTCTTCAACACCTCACATTTTTTGTGACAACACAAGCTCACTACATCTTGCAGCTAATCCGGTATACCATGCTAGAACCAAGCATATTGAAGTCCACTACCATTATGTAAGGGAGAAGCTAATGAGCAAGGATATTCAACTATCCTATGTCTCTACAGATATGCAATGTGCAGATATGTTGACTAAAGCTCTTGATGGTACAAAGTTAAGTAGACAAGTTGATGATTGGCTTGCAAGAAATCAACGACAATTGAAGACTTATTTGGAGCCAAGCATGTTAGGCTTGAGGGGGAGTTGTTGGTGCATTTTACCCAAGCCTACATGCTTGATATGCTTGATATTAAGATCATTTGTAACTCACATGTGTAGTCATGTGAACATCTCTTCTAAAAGAGTACATTTTATCTCTTGTAATTGAAAAAAAGAAAAAAGGAAAATGATGGCTTACCTCATCCATGATGTAAAAGCAAATTCTTGGCTCTAACTACCTAAAACCACAAATTTTTGAGCTGAGGGAATATCTCCTAACTTTGGGGATCACTTTTAGGTGGAGCCATTCAAATTTGAATTCAAAACTCCCTCCAAGAATAGCTATAAAAAGAGCAAGAAGGAAGAGGTGATTAGCAAGCCTTGTATGTGACCACGTCATGTTATTTTATAGAGATTGAAGAGCTTATTCCATAGCTCTATCATTCTACTCCCATTGTGCAAATATTCATTTCCAATGTGGTTGTAATCATATGTGAATCTATACATTATCTACTTCTCTGTTTTTTCTCTGCTATACTCACTCAGAGCAGTAATTTCAGAAGGTCATATCTCAAGTTCTTCTCAACATGTTTCAATGTTTTACCATGTGTTTGATAGATCCTACTGTCTAGTTTGTGCATACAAATTTTCAATGTCATTGGATGTACATTTTGGGAGATATCTGCATTTTATTGCTCACTGGTCTATCTCTGCAGAGCCCCGAGAATGGTGGGCATGTTCCAGAAATTGATGAATCTTGTTCTCCATGCTCAGTCCATCATTTGAAGTGCTTTAACTTGGATTGGGAAGCTAGATAACTCTATTTGCTATGTCCAAAAGATTCCTACCAGGTTGAGAGCACTGTTTAGTTTTTTAGCAGGTGTATGTGCAAAAATAGCAAGTTTTTGAGAGCTAGTCATCTTGCAACTTGTCTGTCTTGACTTAAACTTTTGGGGTACATGTTCCAAAGTACTTGGCTGATATTTTGGTGGATTTAGGAAGCTCAAAGGGTCTACTAAGCAACCCTGAAGTCTCAGTTGGCTGGTGTGAAACCGGTTGTAGCTGCACCAACTCATCTTTGGATTGCATCCACCATCTCTCTTCACATTCCGTATGTTGGCTATTGAGGATAAGTTGGATGGTACCAACTACCCATTATAGGCTTATATGATGCGAAATGTGTTGGTTGCAAAAGGACTCTGGAACATTGTGCAAGGTGTCGAAAAATGTCCTATCACACCTGCAACTGTTACAAATGCACGTAGTGAAGCTGATGCAAAAGGTGTCGAAGATGATGATATTCTGCATATTCCTATTCGTGCTATGGTTTTTGCTGCACTTACTGCAAAGCAGATTTGCTAGGATGGCAGAGATGCCCAGACACATGCATTGATAGTTTTGTCTGTCAAACGTGCTATTATTCCTCACATTTGCTCTTGCAGAACAGGTAAGGATGCTTGGGATACACTTACCACATTGTACCAAGCTAGGAATGAGGCTCGTGTTGCTTACCTCCAAAAACAGTTGGAGAGTGAGCACATGAATCAAGGTGATTCTATGGACAGTTTCCTAATGAAGATCAAAGACTTGAAGGAACAGTTGATTTCTGCTGATGAGGTTTTACCAGATAGCTCACTTATGCAGACCGTTCTAAATGATCTTCCTTATTCATATCAGAGTTTTGCTTCTACTCTTCAGTTGATCATGAAAGGCAATCAAAATGCCTTATCATTTGAGGAGTTAGTCTCTGTTTTGTTGCAGGAAGATCAGTCCACGCAGAACACGTCCATTATGCGAGTTGCAGATCAAGCTTTCCTGGCAAGTCAGAAGGTCAAAGGAAAATGGAGCTCTTCAACTAGGAAGTAGAAATTTGCTAATTCTGCACATTCGAAGAAGGAAGATAAAGATGAGAAGAAATCAAAAAAGTAGAAATTTTTTTGTAAGTATTGTAAGGGGAATGTTCATATCATAAAGAACTGTCCAAAACTGGCCGCTAAAGAGGCAAAGAAGAAAGAGGCTGGAATGGTTGTTGCGGAGGCCTCTACACCAAAAAACAGAGTCTGCTAATCTTGTGTAGGAAGAAGAATGGGCATTTACTACTGTCTGCAATTTTGATCCATCTTCTCATGAGCAGTGCATGTCTGTAGTAGACTCAGATCTTTGGTATTTTGACAGTGGGGCGACCAAACATATTACCTCGTAGCGCAGTTTCTTCTCTTCACTCGAGCCTGCCCCTACAGGGAATACTATTACATGTGCCAACAACTCCTCTTATCCTGTTATGGGAGTTGGTAAGATCATTTTGACTACTATTGATGGTAGTTCTTTCACTTTGTCAGATGCTTTATTTGTGCCAGGGATCAAGACGAACCTATTATCAGTTTTTTCATTAGCCAAGATTGGCTTGGTTGTGAAATTTGTTGATGACAGGTGTATAGTTCATGATCTATCAAATGGCAGCGTGATTATTGCTTCTGGCATTTTATGTCGTGGGTTGTATAAGCTCATAGACTATGAAAGATATGTAAGTGGTTCGGCATGTGTAGTACATGATTCTCAGGCTATGTTAGATGCAAAGCTTTGGCATGCATGCTTTGGTCATCTGAATTTTGCTAGTTTGCTACACCTGCAAAAATCTGAAATGGTGTCCTCTTTGTCCAAACTTGAGGAACCTGGAGAACATGTTTGTGAAGGTTGTATTTTGGGCAAAATGTAGCGTTCCTCATTTCTAAAAGATCCTTCGGTTCGGGCTACTCAAAAATTGCAGCTTGTACATAGTGATGTCTGTGGTCCTATGCAGACACCTTCTTTTCGAAATTATCTTTACTTCGTGACGTTCATTGATGATTTTTCCAGGCATGCATGGGTATATCCATTGAAGGCAAAGTCCGAAGTGTTCACGTGCTTCAAATAGTTTTTAGTTTTGGTTGAAAATCTGTCAGCATGTAAAATGGGCACCCTCTGTTCAGATCGAGGGGGGAATATATGTCTTCTGATTTTAATGCATTTTTGGCTGAATGTGGGATAAAACACCAGTGTACAGTGTCGTATACACCTCAAGAAAATGGATTTGCTGAACGAAAGAATAGTCTCTCATGGAGATGGCAAGGTGTATGGTCAAGAGTCAGGCATTACCACATAGTTTCTGGCTTGAGGCTGTCATGTGTGCAGCATATGTATTGAAAAAGTATCCCACTAAAGTGTTGCAGTCTATCACTCCATATGAGGCTTGGCATGATCGCAAGCCATCTGTTGCTCATCTACGTGTTTTTGGTTGTTTGGCATATGCATTATTGCCCAAACAACATCGTAAAAAATTGGATGATAAAGTAGTAAAATGTATTTTCTTTGGTACAGTTTTGAAAGTAAAGGAAATGGCTTTGTGTCAAACGAAACATATTGACACATTATTGCAACGTTTTGGCTTTGAGGATTGTAAGCCTATTGCCACTCCTATGGAGACAGGTTTATGATTGAGTCTTCATGATGCTGGAGATGCATTTGATGTTGTTCTCTATCAACAGGTTGTTGGATGCTTGATTTACTTATGCATACTCGGCTACTTAGGTTGTTTTATCCCAAGGGGGGATCACTACCGCCATATTGCATGCTTTTTCTGACTCTGATTGGGCTCATTGCTATGACACTCGTGCATCCACTAGTGGCTTTTGCTTCATGCCTGGTAGCTCATGTATATCTTGGTTGAGCAAGAAGCAACTTACTGTGGACACTTCCAGTTGTGAGACTGAGTATAAGGCAGCTTTCATAGCGACTATTGAGTGTGTGTGGCTCAGACGCCTTATGGCTGATTTGGGTGTTGGTTAGTCTTCTACCACCACCATCTTCACTGACAGTCAGAGGGCATTGGCAGTTGCGAGGAACCCTGTGTTCCATGCTCGCACTAAGCACATTGAGTTGCATTATCATTATGTCAGGGAGAGGTTTCTGCGGGGGAGATCAGCTTGGCTTATGTGCCCACGCAGGAGAACATTGCAGACCTTTTCACGAAGGCTCTACCTAGGGAGAAGTTTGAAGCTTTCCGCAAAGCTTAGGGCTTACTTCCTTTTGTGGAGTGATTTCCACATAGCTTGGCACTTCCTTATACATGAGTGGCAGCTACTTGTTCACCGCATCACTCCTAGGGGGGATTTGTTGATATATTTAGGTAGTGATGTGTGTGAACACTCTAGGACCGCCGGGGCACTTTTTCCCTGTTTAGGAGGTTTTTTTCCCCAGCTTGTATATATGCCTATTTCCCTAATGGGCTACTTATCTTTGTACATTCTCTAGTAATTCATGCAGTATTGTGTGTTGTGCTCCAAGCTTCTTCTCCTTCCTTGTGCTCTTTGCATGCTTCCACAGACGTCTATCTCCAACATTTACAAGTAATGTGACACTTCTCAAAGAGCTCTAACGCACTTCAATTTCATCTAGATATAGAATGTAAAACTTCTCATCAACTTCCTTGTTAAAACTTTAAGAGTTTCATGAGATGCCCACCGGACTAGCAATGCACTCTCACTATTAGTGGATGAACTTGAAAAATTGCAAGAGATGCATCTCAATGAAGTGGCATGCATATATGCTTCCAAGAAGTTATAGAAAGCCAACTATGATACACACATATGCAACCAATATATGCAAATAGATGATTTTATTTAACATATTTAATAATCATGCAAAAATATTTCAAAGTATGGTCTATAGAGAAGTCATATTCAACAATGTATCTTCATGTGGAGCACCTAGTTTGGCCACATTGAGGGTTATGTCCTATGAAACTACATTAGTAATTTTTGGAAAAATCTTTATAAAGATTGTATTACATCAAGGATGCCTTGCAAGCTTCAAAAGGTAGTGAATATGAAAGCGAAAGCTAAACAAATTAGAGAGTAAGTACAAAAAGATGAACTCAAATGTACAGCTAAGAGAAATTGAGGATATGAAAATTGGATGAACAACGAAGAATGCAATTATTTGATGCGTCTTATTGAGTTTCTTTATACTATCAATATGGAGTAAATGCTTATTCATGCCCATTCATCAAATTCAATCAAGTTGACGTTCATACTAAAAATGTTTTTAGATCCTTAATCAATATGAGTGCATTATTTAACACCATAAAAAAAATCACTATTTCCCACATGGATGTCCCCTATTTTAAGAACCCAAAATTCACGCTTACATATCTCTAGAACCCATGTCCAATTTGTTGAGAAATTTGGCATTTGGATATTCTTTGACAAATAACCCATATAGAAAAACATTTGTACTTTGCCATGACCATGATTTACTAGAAGATGTCATTTTGGGAGACCAATGGTTGCTCCAACAAATGACCTTCAATAGATATGGCTATGCACATGCTTAGTATCAAGGGACCAAAACAAAAACCATCAGGTGCCCTCTGAAAGGCATTAATGATAGCGTGATGAATGTATGTGCTATGGTGAATGATTCCCCTATGTTTGTGTCGACTCCAAGCTCGTCACATCACTAGGAATCAGAATTGGATCTAACTAAAGAGCATAGAGTGACGGACATTGATTTATGCAAACACCTAATTCTAACTTAGTTAATCGGTAATGATGTACGATGTTGGAGATTTGAGGGTCAATGTAATTTTTTATTATGTGGATTGCAGTTACCACTCTTGGAATAATTTGTATGATGCATTATGCACTAGTCACTTGAGTGGTGACATTGTGATGACAACTTCTCCTAGAAAGAGTATTTCCATACCTTGACCTGAAATAGATGAACCAACGAAGCAATAAGGACAATCATCCGCATATAACTCAAATGTGGGTTCAAAAAGACAAAACTCATCATACATGATTACAAGAATCAGAGAAGGTAGGTGCATCTCATGCACGACAAAAGAACACTTCACCGCAAAGAACACAAAAACAAAGATCCACTTCTTGCACTAGAAGGCTCATAAAGGTCCCACCATGATTTAAACGTGAAGGTTCATTTGTTAAGCAGATGTGGGTTCCAAAGAAACTTATCAAAGATCACAATTCTCAAGCTCAAATATGTAGTCCTAAGACCCATATCACTACGTCCTTTCCTAGAGTAAATAACGTGTACTGACACACAAGGTAGGCACATCAAAGGAATTCACATTCTCATAAGATATCAAATGCACAAACTCAAAGAGTACAAAGGAATGTGCTTATGGAATGTGTCATAAGGAATGTGTCATGAAGCCTATCAACACAAAGAAAATATGGATTCCTAAATCCTATATATGTTTATCAGGTAGCTCTGAATACATATGGATCCCGAATTTCTAGATTTTATTCAAACAAGATACTCCGGGAGGATTAATTCACATAGAGCCAAATCCCCTCATAATAAGGACTTCAAGCATCTCAAAGTTCAACCGTAAAGCAAAGCGGATCCAAAACAAAGGAAAACTTTGAAATGGCACCATAATTTTAACTCCCTCTTTGCCAAAGAAAGCACTCGGTCACACACTGTCACTTCGAATGTAAGTATTGTTAATCCACAAGCATCCAATTTAGATGTCACAATTGAAAAGGCTTTCTTATCCTCTCTAATGAAGCTACAATATAGTACGACAAGCCTCTCTATATAAGATCCATGTTCTAATTGCACAAGCTCTTCTCTTGCACACATATTTATATCAATTGCAGTTAAAGTACACATCCAATAAGGGCGACATTATCGCCTTACATGGAAACACAATATTATGCACATGAGAGTGATACATTGTAATGGGACGTAACCAATCACCTATATACTTTACTTTGCCTTACTCATGTTTACTTGTAGGTGATCACTAATCTTTGCAAAAATGCAATTCATATGTAATTTCTAATCAGATAAGTCAAAGTGCTAGTGAAAAGAGTCCTTTTTTGTAGTGATCACACATGATTCATACCACATGAGGTTTCGATCACAGATGGAACCATAATTCCAATTCCAAGCATTCCAAGTTCCAAAAGTGCATGCCTGTTCTAGAATTAACCTAAAAGAACTCCTGCAGATTGGATTCAACTTATTGCTATTGGTGTTTTATGTTTCCACTTTTCATATCATAAATGCATACATAAAGTTCATGGCTATCATCAAAGAACATCAATACATAACATTGATGCATGATAGGACTTTATTATATCTCTAAATGCTTTTAGGCTAGACGGCCTCTATATTCATGCTTGAGACTAGATGGAGCTTACATCGTCTAATCAATGTCAAAGAGCTATCGTAATGTGAAATTCTTCCAATTCATAGATTAGCATGCCACATCGTTGTAAACCCCATCATGATCCTACTCAAGTAGATTTTTGTTTTGGGACCCTTTTGTTCTTTTGCATTTAGAAAGAAGGCATGCATAGGTCCACACTAAATTACTAGGCAAAGGAACCTTTTATTTATTTTATCCCATGCACTACACTAAGTAGTATCCCCATACTTGTGTAAAACTTAAAAATAAAACGAAAAACCAAAAATAGAAATAACCATGAAATATCACTTGCAATGTCATTCTATAGGAACTCAACAACCTTGATGCACTTAATGCTCACACTTCTTGAAACCCAACAGATGTCTCCTTTGTTTGCCATGGATAACAGAACCTAGGACTAGGGTTCTTTTATTTGTAGCATTAAAATGATACTTTTTAAGTGCGTGACTATATTATAAAGTAAGATTTTTTATGACAGTGAAAATTCATAAATTCTTCAACAATGTCAAAGTCAAAGTTAACGTTTGCATGTGGAATTTATTATCAAGTGTTCGTTTTTCTCTTTTTTGTGCAAGTGAACGGATTTTTGGGGGATTTAGAAGATAAAAAGGCACTATTGTATGAAAGTAAATGAGAATAAAATCTAAATAAATGAATATAAAGCTCTTCTATATGTGCTAGAAGAATAAGGTTGAACACCCCACACAGAAAACCAGACATAAATGAAGGAAGTGATATCTGATTGAAACGATAATTGAAGCAGTATTAGATAGAAGGCAAACAAGTTTTGATTTTCAGTCCAAATATTTTTTAGGTCATTTCGATTGTTATATTCAAAACATTTCTTTCAATAGTATCTTAGCCTTTTGTTTTAGTTTTCATTCAATATGGTTTTGACAGTGATGTGTTTCTATACAGGATGTTTATTTGAATGTTTCTGTAGACCAATATAAGTTGTACTTCTCAAATGATGTAAGATTTATGACCCTTAGCATTGGTTATATTTCAATACAGTTGATTGTATTAACGCTGATAGTATTAACACTTCCTCAGTCGCTTTTTCCTTTTCTTATTTTAATTATTGAATACAGTTTGTATGCAATCCAAATGTTGATATGCTCTCGGACTATGAAAAAAGAAAACAGAGAACTATAAAGTTTGATTCTAAGTAAGAGTACTTCTACTCTGATGAGATATAACAGGAAGCATCCACAAAGGATGTCTGGTTGAGATCCTCTTCCCCTTTCGACGTCTACCCAAGTTTAGAAGTTAGAGTATGGTACTGCCCACTGATAGAGAAAAGTTTCCAACTTGAACAGGAAATTAGAAAAGTAATATAGCGTCATAATGATTTTTCTTCCCATATGATAATTAAATAATCTAAGTACTTATCGGGCACTTTATTATAGTCAAGACCTTCTGAGATGATGATATAACTCTGATGCTTTTCACGTGGATTGATATTCGTTCTTCATCCCCAATAAGGCCACTGAGAGGAACAAGAAGAGCATTATCACCACCACCATCCATTGGCTAAGGCTTGCCTTTCTATGTTGCGGGTGGGGGTTCAACCCCTACATGCTGCTTCAACACACCACCTCACCACTTGTGAAGTGAGAAGTTAATCCCAGCGCCTTCGGGGGATCGATGTGATGTTAGGCAATTCTGTTCAAACTAGTTTTCTCCTGCGACTTTAGGGCCATCCTTATCTAGTCTGTACCTTAGGGGGCCTTTGGGCTTGGTATACTAATAGATGTTATGGATTCATTCCTTGCTTGTGCGGTATTTGCAGGATTTCGGGGTTCCCATGGATGCTATGATCTTTCCTCATTGTAGTCTCAAATTTATTCAAGCTTCCAAAACAGTAGATCTGAAGGACCAAACTTCCGTCAAATGATAAAAAGGCTTTGTTTCCCAGATTCCATAGTTACCTCCTCTTCTTAGCAAAGTTTTTCGATGGACTTAGATACATGTTCTTACACTACCTTCACTACATACCTTCAATGCACCTTCTTTCTCCCAAGAACCGCTTCTACTCTCCTACTGTTTGCTTTCTTGCTCCACAATGCTCCATTTATTCGGTGAAATTTATGGAAGCATTAATGTATGGTCCAGAAGCTAGGCATAAAGAGTAGAGATCTAGAGTGCCAATGATTGTCCATCACGCATCAAGCTGTGTCCGTCGCGCTCTCTGATCATGTCTAAGGGTCCGTCGCGCTCACTGAGAGGCTGTGTCCATCACGCATCAAGCTGTGTCCGTCGCGCTCTCTGATTCCTTCATCTTCGTGGACCGTCATTCGCGGGGCTCCAAACCGTCAATCGTGGACTCTATTACCGTCAATCGCGGGGGATTCATTACCATCAATCGGGGGCTGCAATACCATCAATCGCGGGCAATACCATCCATCGCGGGCTACATTACCATCCGTCGCGGGGCGCCAATACCATCCGCGTCTGCCATCCGCGAATCACGGGAGACCCGTCTGACACGGAGTTCGCTGGCCTGTATCAATACCGTCAATCGTGGGCTGCAATACCAGCAATCGCGGGCAATACCATCCATCGCGGGCTACATTACCATCCGTCGCGGGGCGCCAATACCATCCGCGTCTGCCATCCGCGAATCGCGGGAGACCCGTCTGACACGGAACCGAGTTCGCTGGCCCGCTTATTATCCGCACGCGCCAGGGCAGAATTCTTTCTGGTTGCCCGTATAGTCATATCTCTCCAGGTCCCCTCGGTGTGCCGCCCATGGACACGATGGACAAGCGTCTGGCGACTGACGGGACTTCCTCTCACGATTGACAAAGCTCCCCGATGGCGCGTTCTTTTGAGCTTGCAACCTAGAGAAACTTTAAATTTGCACCGTTGTTCGCTTTTCTTAGTAAAAAAAGAAAGTGACTATTTAAGGAGGGGGTAGGGAGAAAGCCGAAATTGTTGCTTGCCATCGTGATGGTTCTTCTTGTCCAAGCTTTGATGGTGCTTGTGAATCCTTGACTTCCACGATAGTCACCATCACGATTCGCGTTAGTTTGATTATTTTGGGTTAAGTGTCTGCAAGGAGTTAAAAAAAAAAAAGAAGAAGAAAAAAGAAAAAAAAAAAAGAAGAAAAAAAAAAGAAAAGAAAAAGAAAAAAAAAAGGCAGTAGATGAGAGAGAAGATGCGAAGAAAAAGAAGAGAAAAAAGTAAAAAGGGAAAAAGAGCTATGTATTGATGTCGGATGCTCCCTCGATGGTTCTCCTAAAACCTTTTTGCTTTAGAGCGACGAAAGTTTAAGTGAAGTGGGTGCAAGTTCCTTTTGGCCATGGATGTGGCTTCATCCTCTCTCGTGAAAAGTAATCGGGCCCCTCCCCCTGGGGAGACCGATTTCCTGGCCGCTCTGCTGGAGGGGGGGTCGTGTGCCGCCCCCGGGGCATCCGAAAGTGTTGAATCCCCCATTGTTTCCCTCAGCAGACCCGCAGTTATGTCTGCTCAGGAGGAGCTCAAGAAAGTTTGCCTCGTCGGCCAAGTGTTTGGCCCTAGGCCCCCGCTCGAAACTGTGCGACAATGGCTTCGAAAAGAGTGGTTCCCTCGAGGACTAATTGTTAGCAAATGTTAGTTCTTACCAGCGAGCCACATGCTGCTAGTCTTTGAAAATGAAGAGATGGCGTTCCGAGCCCTAAGCGTTGGCACCTGGCAGTTCGGTCGGGCGACCCTGTGCCTTTTCAAATGGTCCCCGGACTTTACTCCCGACAAATCGAAATCGCTTCGGTACCCTCTTTGGGTAGAGCTCCCTAACCTTCCTTACTTCTTGTACAACTTCGTGTGGGACATTGTCTCTCCTATCGGCAAGCCGCTGGCTTCACGCGAAGACATTGGTGGTCTCATCTATGAAGGTGCAAGACACTCGTTCAATGCTAGGTGGCACCCCCAAATCTGTGTCGAGGCCGACCTCAGTTCGCCGCTTCCATCAATGATCAAAGTGGACATGGGCGAAGGAGGTGTATGGGAGCAAGACATCACCTACAAAAACCTTCCCAACGCGTGCTTTCGTTGTGGCCAACAAGGTCACAGGATTAAAGATTGCCCTTTCAGGCAAAAAAACAAGCGATTTCAAGAAGCCTCCAAAACTGCTCAAGACAACATTGGCGATTTGACCCACTCGACCAAGGAAGGGGAAGGCAAGGGCCTCCTTAATCCACAAGCTGATGCTGATGGCTTTATTGAAGTTAGAAGAAGAAGGAAAAGAAGCCCTAGGGCCAACGGTGAGAGAAACAACCTGCCACTTACCCCCTACAGCAATTTGTATTGCAATCTAGGAAAGGAGATCAATGAGCTTGACTACCCACCAACGGTGAGAGAAACAACCTGCCACTTACCCCCTACAACAATTTGTATTGCAATCTAGGAAAGGAGATCAATGGGCTTGACTACCCAGGTGGGCCCCGCATGAGGGCGATGAGAGTGTGATTAACCTTCTCTGTAATGCAACCTAGGATTCAATCAAGCTTCCCCTACTTTGTGGGATTTGGGGGGTCCCGTGGGCACTAGTCCCCTTCTATTGTACCTTTGTTTCTTAATTTAATTCAAGTCCGGGAGAGTAGGCTATTGCCGAACTTCCTTTATAAAAAAAAAGAGTCGAGATCTAGGTAAGAAAATGCATTTTCTTAGATATAATCAGAGGCAGAGTTTTTTTTTTATAAAAGGAAGTTCGGCCATGGCCTAATCTCCCGGACTTTTAATTAAAATAATGAAGAAAAGTTACAGGTGAGTGGGACTAGTGCCCATGGGACCCCCCAAATCCCACAAAGCAGGGGACGAGTTCGGTAAGCTAGAGGGCGTACAAAACTATCATCTCCTTCATGGGGGACCCATTTGGGTTTCAGCTTGTTATCTACGAGGAGATAAATACAATGGTGTCTAAATGGAGGAGATCTCTTGTCTCGGGAGATTCTTTTACCTAGAAGAAACAAGGATTTCTCAATCGACCATTCCTTTGGGGTTTGGCCAAAGTTGACAGCACATCGCTCCCTCCGAATTTTCCAAAGAGTCTCGCCTCTGATGGCATTCCACAGCTTAGCAGAGCAGCCAACCGCCTCACCCAACAGCGCATGTTGCCAATTGATTTGGTTCGAGAGACGCAGAATCCGTGTCACATGATGCCAGATAACACGGGACTTGGGGCAATCGAAGAAGAGGTGAACAAGGACTTCGATGCATCGGTGGCACCGCTTGCACCATGGAGGCACACCACAGATTTTGTTGGCCCTTGCGTTGTACCAGATCCCTTTATGCAAGATTTGCCACATGAGAACGGATTTCTTGATCTCAATAAGGGGGTGCCAAATCGACATGAACTTAAGTTCCCATCGAAGTTTGGACCAAGAAAGGCACCACACCTTGTTAAGAGTGTGATGAACATCTAAGTTATCTTTGAAGTTGGGAATTATGGATAGTTTCTTACCATTGTTCCATCGGGAACCAGATAGAGTCATTTTGTCTTATCCCCGCAGCCCACTTCCACTCATCACTGACTCTGATGAATTGTTTGGCTTTGTTCCAACTCTTTCATAATGAACACACAAGGCTAGAGCCTTTAGGGGACACCGGGTGGGGGGAGAACAATAGCGTGAGGATCCCAATGTCCTTCCAATCGGGAAGACCAACTAAGGTAAGGTCTTTCGAATTTCTGAAGATTAATTTAGCCCAGGAGGACTCTCTATTGCACCAAGCCTTGATAAACCACTTTGCCACCAGCTTGTCAACTAACCCAGTGATATCCAAGATACCCAAGCCTCCCGAGTCTTTTGAGCTAATGCAAGTTTCCCATTTGATTTTGGGAATCCCCCTCCTATTGGGGTCCCCCGTCCATAGGAAGTTTCTGCAGATCCTTTCCACTTTGGCCAATTCTTTCTCCTTAGGTCTCCAACACGAGATAGTAAATAATCGTAGAAAGCATAAATGTGTTGACAACCATTGCACGCCCTGCCAAGTTAGCTTGCATGCCTTTCCAATGATTTAGTTTGCTATCCAGTTTGGATAGAATCCAGTTCCACTGTTGGTCCATCGAGATGTTGAAGCCCATCGGAATGCCGAGGAGACGGAAGACTTGACCGCTAGGGATAACTTGGCACCCCTGATCAATCAATAGTTGGGGCGGAGGCCCATGGATTGCTTTGAAAGCAGTTTTAGCATGGTTGATTTTTGAACCTGACGCCTTACAAAAGGTGTCGAGGCAGTTCCAAAACACCTCAATGCAGTTTCTATCGTTATGAACAAAAGCATTCATGTCATCGGCAAAGAGTCTAGCAATCATCTGGTCGTGACCAAGGGGCAGGCAGAGACCTTTGAGATTTCCAGCATCCAAGTGATGCTTAAATAGGCGACTGAGGCCATCCGAGGCGATAGCGAAGAGTAATGGAGCCAGTGGGCAACCTTGCCTGATAGATCTTTTTAAACGTATGGGTTCAGAGAGCTTACCGTTGATGTTTATTCTCGTTGAGGCATTTCCGAGTAGAGTGGAAACCATCTTCGTGAACTTTCGGCTGCATCCAAGATCTTTCAGGAACAGAGTTTTTTAATGGGAACAGAGTGCGTACTTAAGGAGGAGAGAGCATGGACCTATCTGAAGACCTAGAGTGCAGTAAGAATAGATGTTTAATGATCAACATGGATCTACTGTAGTCCCATCAAAATATTTCTGCATTCAATAAAGGAATATCGAACTTCACGTCATTGACGCCAAGCTGGTTGCCTCCACATCAACGAGTCACTTCGATGTCTTTATGCGTCAGCTCTAAGGCTGCACTAGTATTCCCTTGATTTGATATGGCTTTTACGGTTCCTTTCCTTTGAGCCGATTAGAGTCTATCTTTGGCTTTCATGAGGATGTTTACAAGAGCGTTAAAAGGACATCAAAGCTCAGCTATGAAATCGGTTGAGATGGAAAGGGGCCTTCGCACTATGTCATGCTAATACATGCTCTTTCTCTACGCGTGTATCTACACGAAAGTAAAAACATTGACACCGAAAACGGTCTGTATTCTGCTGTTTCTCACAAAACAAGAAAGCGGGGGTACTAAGAGATGGTACTCGCTCATAAATCTTAAAGTTTATTTTTTCTTAAAAAGGAAGCTCGGGATAAATCTTAAAGTTGCGATGATATATATATATATATATATATATATAAATCAAGAATCCCAGCTCATCGTGATCATGTGTGCAAACGCTTCTTCGAGAGCGTAGTCATGCTGGACAAGTTCAAGTAGGACATGATTTGAGCTAGAAAACAATGATGAGCAATGGAGAGAATTCAGATAGCCCTTCGAGGACTGATCGTCTTTGGCCTTATGCTTCTACTCCTCTGAAATCTAAAAGAATAGCATAGGATCGTGGAATCAATGTGCTCTGCATCATCTCAAAAATGTGATTTTTTTGAATTCTTTACTATATGACATTGTACCGTTTTTTTTTTCTTTCCGATTTCTCACACAGTGAAACTTTTGAGGAGAAGAAGATCAACCTGGTACTTTAGTTTCTTAGTAAAATTTACATTTATGTAGCAAAAAACTTACCCAAAACAATTGTTTGCACATTGTCTTAAAGTGGCCAAATAAAGTATTAATTTAGACTGCCTGAGTTTTCACGATGGACGGATGTTAGAAGAGAGCAGCTTTTCAGAAGTCCTGAAATGTTTAGAGCCCGAAAGGCTGCACTAAAAAAATTATTAGTTGTAGATTCATATCTCTGCTTCATTTCAATTGAAATAGAGGAAAGCTGTAAGGTTGTTGCGAGTCAGCCACTTTTTACAGCATCTTGACGTGCACATATTGATGCAGAATCTATGCTTCTGGAAAGAACTCTGAAAAAGCTTAATTTTAAAATCTCAAAAAGATTCCTGTTAATAACACAAGAAGACCAGAAAGGCAGTAGTGGCTGTCCATTCTGCCTTACACGTCCGTATGTTTATGGGCTTCATCTATCACGGGAGTGAATATGCGCTACAGGTGATTTCATGGACAGCTTGGGCATCGCTGATTGAATATCCACAGAAGAATATTAAGTACTCTCGGCAAGCTGTAATCATATTTTTGGTAAATACAACTCTACAAGCCTCATGAACTTCAGGATTTAACGAAAGAAGTTGACGATGGGAACAATAGGAGACAACAAATTCTTTTTTCTTTCCAACCTCATGTACACAGGGAATGACGGAGAAGAGAAACGGACATGGAAGCATTTTTGTTCTCTTTTCTCTCTGCCGTTATTTTGAAGCAAGTCCAAGGAAAAGAAAAAGGTTATAAAAGATGTCCAGAGGATAATATGGCGACTCATATGTTTCAGCAAATGACTTGTTAGAGATAGATTCAGTGCGCGGGAATTTATATTTAAGTGATCAGTTATTTTCTGTTTCTGAATACAATGTAAAATATACTTACAGAGAGTTACAGAGCTAGATTAAGTGCACTTTGTCCCCTTCATGAGGGGTCCATTTGATTTTAAATTGGTTGTGTTGGATAACTAATACCTTTCGGTATTTGAATGGACGGATAGTCTTTTGATTTCTAATTGTTTTACCTAGGTAATATAGGGAATGCTCAATAAAACATTTTTTTTTTTATATAAAGGAAGTTCGGCAATAGCTTACTCTCCCGGACTTGAATTAAATTAAGAAACAAAGGTACAATAGAAGGGGACTAGTGCCCACGGGACCCCCCCAATCCCACAAAGCAGGGGAAGCTTGGTTGATTCCTAGGTTGCATTACAAAGAAGGTTTATCACCCTCTCGTCGCCCTCATGCGGGACCCACTTGGGTTTGAGCTTGTTGTTGATCAAAAGGAGGACTTGATGGTGCCTGAAGGGGGGGGGATTTCTTACTATTGACTATCCTTTTGCCAAGGAGGAAAAGAGATTTTTCAGTCGACCACTCCCTGGGGGGGTCGCCGAAGTTGAGAGCACACCGCTCTCGCCAAATTTTCCACAGGACTTCCCCTCTGATTGCGTTCCAGAGAGCCGCAGAGCATCCAATCGCTTCTCCCAAAAGGACTTGTTTCCAACTAAGCTGTTTCTGAACTCTGATTTTCAGTCCAACCATCTGCCAGATTCTGTAGGAGTTGGGGCAAGTAAAGAAGATGTGTGGGACATCTTCGATTGCACGGTGGCAGGGTTTGCACCACGGAGGGATCCCACAAATTTTGCTTGCCTTATGGTTAGTCCAAATTCCTCGATGAATAATTTGCCATAAGAGGACAGACTTCTTAATCTCTATAAGTGGGTGCCAGATACCCATGAATTTCATGTCCCACCGAAGCCGCGTCCAAGACAGGCACCACTTCTTGTTGAGGCTGATCTGGAGGTCAGTCGTTTCTTTGATGTTCGGGATTTTGAGTAGGCTATTTCCGTTGTGCCATTTGAGACCACGCGCGTTCGGGGCATCATGTCCCATGAGAAGGCGAGTTTTGTGACGATCCCAAGCGAGGCACCTGCTTTGCAAGGTGTTCCATTCTTCGTAGGAGATGTTTATGCGAGGGTCGATATCCTCGAAGTTGATCCAACTGTTGGTGTCATGTTTCCATAGGTGTTTCCATTTTTTGAATCCTTTGTTCCATAGCTTCTTGGCATTTTGAATGTTCCACGACTCCACACTCCGGATGCCATGTATCGGAAACCAGATAGAGTCGTTTTGTCTGATTCCGGCCGCCCACTTCCAGTCCTCACTAATTCTTGTGAAGCTTTTGACTTTATTCCAGCCCTTCCAAAGAGAGCATACGAGATTGGAGCCTTTCGGGAAGACAGGTATCGGGGAGAATAGCAGGGTCATGATGTCATGGTTCTTCCAGTTCGGGGACCCCGTGAGGGCCAACTCATTTTTGTTTCTGAAGATCAGCTTGGCCCACGAGGCCTCCCTATTGCACCAAGCTTTAATCATCCATTTGGCTGCCAGTTTGTTAGCCATACACCCAATGTCCAGGATGCCAAGCCCCCCGCTATCTCTAGGGCTGGTGCAGATGGCCCATTTGATTTTAGGCACCCCCCTTCTGTTATGATCACCCGTCCAAAGAAAGTTTCTGCAGATGCTATTCAGTTTGGACAGGCCTTGCTCATTCGGTCTCCAGCAAGAAAGGAAATAGATGGTAGACGAGAGGAGGAACGTGTTGATAACCATCGCCCGTCCAGCGAGATTGATTTGCATGCCTCTCCAGTAATTGAGCTTGTTTTCAAGTTTGGCCAGCACCCAGTTCCATCGCTGCTCCATAGAGACGCCAAACCCCAAGGGGATACCAAGCAGCCGAAAGATTTGGCCCTGCGGAATGATTTGACAGCCATGATCAATGAGAAGGCCAGGTTGATGTCCCACTATGGCCCTAAAGGCGGTCTTATTGTGGTTGATTTTGGATCCCGAGGCCTCACAAAAGGTATCAAGACACCTCCAGAAAGTCTCCAGGCTGGTGTTATCATTGTGAACGAACGCGTTCATATCGTCAGCAAAAAGTCTCATGATGATTTGACTGTGGTCGTGAGGTAGCTGGAGGCCTATGATATTGCCAGCCTCCACATGGTGAGCCACAAGTCTACTCAGCCCCTCAGTGGCGATGGCAAAGAGAAGGGGGGCAAGAGGGCACCCTTGTCTAATAGATCTTTTAAGATGGATCGCCTTCGAAAGTTTGCCGTTAACGTTAATTTGGGTCGTTGCGTTGCCGAGAAGGGTCGCGATCATCTTGGTGAATTTCTGACTACATCCGAGGTCTTGGAGCGACTGCAGAATATAGTCCCATTCTAGCCTATCGTAGGCTTTGTCAAAGTCGATCTTGAGGAAGACCACATCTTGATTAGACTCGTTTGCAAATTGAATACCTTCCCAAATATCCATAATGGTTTCCAGGATGGACCTGCCTTTGATGAAACCTTTTTGGTCCTCACTAAGCCAAGATCTCAGGTGGCACGCAAGTCTGTTGGCAATGACTTTGGCGACGATCTTGTATCCTGTTTGGAGCATCGTAATTGGCCGCCAGTTCTCGATTCTGTTTTTTTCCCCTTCTTGTGAATCAGCTTGATAATTCCATTATTTATACAAGAAGGAAGAGCACCAAATTTTAGCGCTTCTTGCCAAACCATCCGAAGAGGGGTGGCAACCACCAGCTTGAAGGATTTAAAAAACTCGTTAGTGAGTCCGTCGGGTCCCGGGCTTTTACCGAGAGGGAGGGCATCAATGACCTCAATGATTTCTGATTCAGAGATCGGGGCATGAAGCAGGGAGTGGAGGTTGGGTGGTATTCTCCGGGGGGAAACCCTAGAAATGGCAGCCATGCAGTCCCTTCTATGGTGGGAGAGGGGGTTCGAGGTTCCCAGGAGTCTCGTGAAGTGCCCTTCGATGATGCCAAAATTATCTTCTTCCGAGTTGCATACATTGCCATGTGGGTCTAGCAGTAGGGGAATCGTCTCTCTGCTGTGTTTCCTTTTAAGGATACTGCACATCTCTTTGGTGGGTTTGTCGGCTTTTCCAGCCCACCACTCCTTGAAGAAGATTTGCAAGTTTTTCTTTTGTATTTCTTCCTCGTATCTCAGCGCTGCTCTGATTCTTCGGAGACCTTTCTGGGCTTGGTGTTTTCCTTTGTTCACTTCCTCCTCGAGACGCCAGAGTCTGTGGTAAAGCGCTTCCCTACGAGCCCGCCGCACCGTCTCGAGCATCTTCTTAGTTCTGATCATGATCTTGCGAGACTTGTCGACCGCACTTCTCCAGCACTTGGCTGGGGCCAAGCCAGAGGTGAACGCCACCTTCCACACATCGGCAATCCCTTGATGGACGGAGGGGAGAGAGAAGGTGGAAGCGTTGGCATGGAACCACGGAGCCTTGTGGGTCCTGTTGGGAGGTTGAAAAGTGATAACGATCGGGTAGTGATCAGAGATGGTGAGGTCAGTACGTTGCGAGATGGAAGGGTGGCCCCACAGATGAGTAAAGCTCTGAGAGATGTAGCATCTATCAAGTCTAGCTTTCCTCAGATCCTCGCCCGCTTGGAGATTCGACCAGGAAAAGCCATTCGAGTCTTTGAATTCGACCAGATCCAAGTGGAGTTTGGTCATGTCCCACGTTTCTTTCTCCCGACTGTCAATGACCCTGCCCTTGCCCATCCATCTGTCCATAGGGTCCTCCACCATGTTGAAGTCTCCACATATAAGCACGTTGTGGGGAAGCGAGTCAAGAGAAGTCCAAGTGTTCAGCCTCTCCAAATCCCCGTTAGGGGCGTACAAAGAAACCATAGTAACACAGAGGGGAGCACCAAAAGAAGCCGCAATCCAGCAATGATCAACATCTTCAATGGAGTTCTCGAGCTTATCAAGCCAGGGTTGTTTAACACCGATAGCCGTTCCCCCGGACCCCCGCTGGTGCTTTGTTGGGATCCACACATGGGCCGAGGAAACCTGTCTGAGCCGTTTCAGGAGGTCTTCTCCGTCGATTTTAATCTCTTGAAGGCATATAATGTCTGGTTTTAAGCTAATGTCGCGGAGCCATTGACCAATGATGGCCGCTCTTGAGGAGTCGGTTAGCCCCCTAGCATTCAGCGAGATGACAATCATTTTTGTATTAATCCCTCTTTGCGGGAGGGAGCCTTGTCCTTTCTTCTCTTGGCTTCATCTTTCTTTTTCGCTGGGATCTGATCCCGACTTAGAAATCGGTTCTTATGGGGGCTTTTCCAGGGTAACTCCAAAGGCTGTTTCCCTTTGCGGGATGCCCCCCGCTGGGGAGAATTGGGCCCCGTGCTCGGCATCGTTTCCGGGATCGTCGATCCAATGATGGAACTTTCACTATCCATGTTGTCTTCATTATTAGTAGTGAAACCATCTTCTTTGCTTGTAGTGTAGCCCTCCTGGGGGGTTTCTTTGTTGACAGGGATTTCTAGGGCTTCGTCGAAGTTGTCTACCTCAGGTGGCTTCTCACCTGGGTAGTCGAGCTCGTTGATCTCCTTTCCAAGATTGCAATACAAATTGCTGTGTGGGGTAATTAGCAGGTTGTTCCTCACACCGTTGGCCCTCGGACTTCTTTTCCTTCTTCTTCTAACTTCAGTAAAGCCATCAGCATCGGCTTGTGGGTTGAGGAGGCCCTTGCCATCCCCTTCCCTGGTCGAGTGGGTCAAATCGCCCTTGTCGTCTTGAGCAGTTTTGGAGGCTTCTTGCGAACGCTTGTTTTTTTGCCTGAGAGGGCAGTCTTTAATCCTGTGACCTTGCTGACCACAACGAAAGCACGCGTTGGGGAGGTTTTTGTAGGTGATAACCTGCTCCCAAACATCACCTTCGCCCATGTCCACTTTGATCATTGATGGAAGCGGCAAACTGAGGTCGGCCTCGACGCAGATTTGTGGGTGCCACCTAGCATTGAACGAGTGTCTTGCACCTTCATAGATGAGACCACCAATGTCTTCGCGTGAGGCCAACGGCTTGCCGATAGGAGAGACAATGTCCCACACGAAGTTGTACAAGAAGTATGGGAGATTAGGGAGCTCAACCCAAAGAGGGTACCGAAGTGATTTCGATTTGTCAGGAGAAAAGTCCGGGGACCATCTGAATAGGCATAGGGTCGCCCGACCAAACTGCCAGGTGCCTACGCTTAGGGCTTGGAACGCCATCTCTTCATTCTCAAAGACCAGCAGCATGTGGTTTGCTGGTAGGAACTGACATTTGCTGACAATTAGCCCACGAGGGAACCACTCTTTTCGAAGCCATTGTCGCACAATTTCGAGCGGGGGCCTAGGGCCAAACACTTGGCCGACGAGGCAAACTTTCTTGAGCTCCTCCTGAGCGGACAGAACTGCGGGTCTACTGAGGGACACGACGGGGGATTCAACACTTTCGGATGCCCCAGGGGCGGCACACGACCCCCCCTCCAGCAGAGCGGCCAGGAAGTCGGTCTCCCCAGGGGGAGGGGCCCGATTACTTTTCACGAGGGAGGAAGAAGCCACATCCATGGCCAAAGGGAACTTGCACCACTTTTACTTTTCAAACCCCAAAGGGAAGCCCCTCCAACATGGAGAAAAAGCAGACCACCACCCAGGAAGACACCAAAGCCAAAAAAGAGGGAAGGACAAGCCAAGAAGCCCACAAAGCCCTCTTCCCCTTTTCGAACCTTTTCAATTTCCTTTTTCTTTTTCTTTTTGTTATTATTTTTTTTTTTTCTCTTTTCTCTTTTTTTTTTTCTCTTCTTTCTTCTTTCCTCTTATTTTTTTCTTCTTCTTCTTCTTTTTTTTTTTCCTCTCTTTTTTTTCTTCTTTTTTTTCTTTCTTTTTTTTTTTTCTTTCTTTTTTTTTTTCTCTTTTTTTATTTTTTCTTTTTTAAACTAAAGCGAAAGACCACCCCAAGTATCGGCGACGCAGAAGTCGCACAAAGCTTTTAATGAATTTTTTGAATCAAATCTAGCAAAGGGCCTCCTATCTAATCAGTTTCTAGGGGGCATCCAAGTATCCTTAAGCTTCTCGAAGGAGAACACACTTCCAGTTGATAAAGTATTCAAGCCTAAGATTAATGTCCACGTTTTTTTTTTCAAATTTGTGTAGTGTTCATAAGCAATAATTAAGAAAGCTTTACGAAATTAAAATGGGTTCACAAAAGAATTAATCTAGCATGAAGTAGGTATGATTGATAGAACTAGAAGTTCGAGAGATTTTACACTATCTAACAAAGCATACATCTATGTCTATCAAAATATGGGATGCAAGTAGGTTGTGGCCTAGATTAAGCGAAATTCGTTTATGTAAGAATTGAGGTCCATGATGGGAGATGAAACTACACCTCAAATAAACTTTCAAGGGTTGTATGCTACGACAAATATACTCTGCCTTACATAGCGAAAATGGTGTGTAATTCTTTGAGCTCACTCAAGAATCTCCTTTGATATTTCAGAAACTTATACTAGTCTCAGGACTATTCCTTTTTCTTTATATAATAATCCTAAAACATTATTTTATTATTATGGAAAAAGGTTAGAGCACATCTTCTCCATGGAATTTGGTTTTGGGTTCTCTTTACACATTTGTATATATGAGGTCTACTTCGTGCTTGCTCATTTTTTTTTGTTTTCTTTAGTGGAAGACAAATTTACTTCCAAAGCTAACATACATTAGAACCCAATTGCAAAATAGTAATAATTTAAATTAGGAAAAAACACACCAAGTTTCTTGTATCAAAAGTAAAACTCACCAAACTTTTGATTCCGAAATGAGAAAACATTATGTAAAGATTTCTTGCTACGGTCATCAATTGTACATTCATTATCTCTCTCGACTAATAGGATGTTATTTCATCTAGGAAACATTGACTAGAACATGTCCTATGCAGGTAAGCTTTTTACTCCATTTCGTCTTTTCTTTATGGATTAGCTTTTACCTAGTAGAAAAAAGTTCAAAAAGTGTCTCTTTAATACTTCATGTGGTATTCGCAATCGTAATCGATAGTAGTATTTGGTTCCACCCGTCAATTCGTACTACTAACATGCACCATACCAAGCACACTTTTGGTGGTTTTTGTTTTAGTATCGTTTCCCTCTTTGAACATAATGGCAAAAAAATTCTAGCTTACACTCCTTGCTTTCCATAAACATACCCTCCTTCACTTAATTGATACATTACTTGCCTTGTTGAACCTATTCAATTATGTCTTTCTTCCACATTTCGTTAGTGAATTTGATTTTATCTCTTGTTATTTACTTTTTTGAATCTAATCTACCTCTACTTCCTCATTTTCCATTCCTTCCCACCCTTCGTCTAAAATTGCCTTCATAAAATAGCGTATTACTCCTTTATTTAAATTCCCTCTAGATCACTTCTTTATTAGCCCTCCATAACACTTGCTACTAAAGGATACGATATGTGTCCCATATATACACTAATGTTCTGATATGCTTCCACTTATTCTTGTTTCTAGAACCATTGAGGATATAGAACACTACTCCATAATCATCAATGGGGCTCCTAATAGAACTTAGGGCATCTGATATGTCTTAAACTTTGATTATGTAGCCATTGATGCCATTACTAGTTGGTTTTACGAGGTTTCTCAGGCTATTCTCTGTTTTATTGTTCTTGATACTTATAGTGTTTGAATAGAGCCTCTCTAGGGTCTAAAAATTCCTTTGCTAATGTATCGATATCTTATGTGTGGCCTATCATATTGTTGCTCATGTGACATGAGAAGATGAAAATGACTCCTCTATGCCTCTCATTCTACCCCTTAACATCCCTTTTCCGACGCCTTGTAACATGCTTATCCACATGACATGTTATTGTATCTATACCAAAACCAAATCCCCAAAGCACTATTTCAATGAGATATTTTGTCAATTGGAACATCCATGGTTGCTTCTTTCCCCATGATATGTGAATGGGAACCTAGATTATTCAATCTATGCTTACTCAACCTAACCCTCCGTTATTGATACCTTCCCCATGATATGTAATTTTGGAACCCACATCAACCCATGTGCATTTACATACTAAGTGCATACATTATACGTACACATATCTACATACAAAATTACTAGTTAATCATGAATAGATACATACACATAGCCACACACACACACGTATTCATAGATGCCTGTATGAAGAAACCATAGGTATTCATGTTTTTGTACGTATGCGTGGCATCCGTATAGGACGATATGTAACTTCATACATATATATATATATATATATATATATATATATATATATATATATATATATATATATATATATATATATATATATATATATATATATATATGTGTGTGTGTGTGTGTGTGTTTGTATGTATATATATATATATATATATATATATATATATATATATATATATATATATATATATATATATATATATATATATATAAAGAGAGAGATACACATGGAAAATCATGAAAAATAAAATAAAATACACATCAACTTAAATTTTCCTATCATCCCATTACACACAAAGCTACATCATGGGACAAGAAAATTAAACCCGTGATGCATCACGAGCAAAGAAGTTAATATTTAGCATGATAATATTATTACAAGTATAAATTTTGAGATACAAAACAACGAGAACCAATTGTCAGTGGTATGCATTTCCTTTAATGTTTCCAAATACGTGGATATAAATTTTGAATATAAAGTAAAAATTTTCATATAATATATACTTTGCGAGTAAGGAAAAAATTGCTTAAATGGGGTCTAAACAAGCTATTTTCTAAAAGAAGTTAGATTGGAAAGGCTAGGAAAGTTGAGTTGTCGAGTGGTGAAGTTGGTTTAGCAAACCAACATAGAACCAGCCCTAGCACTTTAGATATGTGAAATAGACCTTGTAGGCTTGTGGTTAGTGCAATAAAACCCAATAGGTACTTTGGAACATCAATAAGAACAAGTTAATGCAAAATAGGTCACTTGCACCTTGACTAACTCACAAAAACCTTCTAAAAATGGATAGAAGTTATGACTTCAAACAATGAGAGCATCTAGCAAAGTTACAATTGGTAAACTTCATCTTAATTGCATGTCATACATAGGTTTGGCTTGCTAAACTGCATAAAAT
Source organism: Ceratopteris richardii (assembly GCA_020310875.1). Lineage (NCBI taxonomy): Eukaryota > Viridiplantae > Streptophyta > Polypodiopsida > Polypodiales > Pteridaceae > Ceratopteris > Ceratopteris richardii. Next base: position 102,707,721 of record CM035413.1, on the reverse strand, counting down.
CACTAATTTCTATCAAGCAATGAAGGAGCAATTACCTTAACACTCATTGTATGTCATCTCGATTTTTTAGGGTTGTGCACACAACGACCCCAAGACTCTAAAACTCAGATTTCTCTAAATGTATAAAACAAAATGACTTGAAAATTTGTACACATAAACCATAAATTTATTCCTTTTCTAATCAATCATTAAACATTGGATTTGGAGATCTTTAGAGTGACCAACAATCTCTGCAAGTTGACTTAGTCTGAGGAACAAGGTGTAGAGAATAGAAGTGGCACCAAGCAATGATCAAAGAGTATATGTATTTCTTCACTCTACTTAAATTACAAATGAGTTAGCATCTTTATATAGACTCTTGAGGATATGAGCATGAATTTTTTTCATGAATTTGAATCTAAATTTAGGCAAATTTGAAAGTTTAGATTGATTGGAATCTTTTCCTACAATCTAGAAAGTTGAAGTCATATCTATTTCTTGAATGACTAATTGAGACTCAATCTCAACCACTTCTAACTCGTCAATTTTAGGTCTTTTACATTTTTTTTACAAAGGTAAATACCTTGAACCTTATGAGAAATGATCATAACTGGTCAACTAAAATACAAAGAAATAATGTGCACACAAGTGCAATTCTTCAAGGTACATATATGGGTAGTCGGTGCCATACCATCCAAATGATGGATTTGACAAAGAGCATATCCACCTCAAGCATAATGAAATCTTGGTGTTTGTACAACTCCCCCTCAAGATAAAGTATGTTTGAGTCTTCATTCTCTGATAGATTGAATCCCTACCATAGCTTTTGTTGGAGTTAGACATCTCCGGAAGCACGCGAACAACACAAGGAAGAAGAAGAAGCTTGGAGCCCAAACACACAATATTGAATGTATTACTAGAGAATGTACAAAGATAAGTAGCCCATTAGGGCAATAGGCGTATATACAAGCCGGGGGAAAAAAACCTCCTAAAGAGGGAAAAAAGTGCCCCGACGGTCCTAGTGTGTTCACACACATCACTACCTAAGTATATCAACAAATCCCCCCTGGGAGTGATGCGGTGAACAAGGAGCTGGTACTCATGTATAAGGAAGTGCCAAGCTATGTGGAAATCACTCCACAAAAGGGAGTAAGCCCAAAGCTTTGCGGAATGCTTCAAACTTCTCCCTAGGCAGAGCCTTCGTGAAAAGGTCTGCAATGTTCTCCTGCGCACATATGCCAAGCTGATCTCCCCAGCAGAGAACCTCTCCCTGACATAGTGATAATGCACCTCAATGTGCTTAGTGCGAGCATGGAACACAGGGTTCCTCGCAACTGCCAATGCGCTCTGACTGTCAGTGAAGATGGTGGTGGCAGAAGACTAGCCAACACCCAAATCAGCCATAAGGCGTCTGAGCCACACACACTCAACAGTCGCTGTGAAAGCTGCCCTATACTCAGCCTCACAACTAGAAGTGGCCATAGTAGGCTGCTTCTTGCTCAACCAAGATATACACGAGCTACCAAGCATGAAGCAAAAACCACTGGTGGACATAGGAGTGTCATAGCAACCAGCCCAATCTGAGTCAGAAAAAGCATGCAAATCTGGCGGTAGTGATCCCCCCTTGGGATAAAACAACCCAAGTAGCCGAGTACCACTCAAGTAGCAAAAGATGCGCTTAACCGCCTTCCAATGTGTGACTCCTAGGTAATGCATAAACCTACTCATCTGTGACACAGCAAACTGAATATCTGGTCAAGTAATGCATAAGTAAATCAAGCATCCAACAGCCTGCTGATAGAGAACAACATCAAATGCATCTCCAGCATCATGAAGACTCAATCGTAAACCTCTCTCCATAAGAGTGGCAATAGGCTTATAGTCTTCAAGGCCAAAATGCTGCAATAATGTGTCAATATATTTTGTTTGACACAAAGCCATTCCACCATCAACTTGCATAAACTGAATGCCCAAATAGTGATGCAAATGCCCCAAATTAGACATCTCAAATGAGGCATGCAAATCAGCCTTGAAATCAGCAATATGCTTCTCAATAGGACCATTGAGCAACATGTCATCAACATAGACAACAATGATCAGAAGCACATCATTAGCACGCTTAACATATAAGGTGCTTTCAGTTGGATTGTGTATCTTCTCATACCAAGCACGTGGTCCTTGCTTTAAACCATATAATGCCTTCTTTAACCTGCACACCTGGTTTTCATGCCCTTTTTGCAGAAAGCCACGGGGCTGAAAAATATACACTTCTTCATGCAAGTCACCATTCAAAAATGATGTTTTAATGTCCAACTGATGTATATTCCAACCATGATGGGCTGCAAGTGCACAAATGCTCCGAACAATAGTCATACGGCATGTAGATGCAAAGGTCTCATCAAAATCAGTGCCTCTTTCCTGCGCATAACCCTTTGCAACAAGCCTAGCCTTATACCTCTCAACTGTACCATCAGGTTTACGCTTCAGCTTGTATACCCACTTAGTGCCAATGGCCTTCTTGCCAGGAGGCAAGTCACATAAAGACCATGTACCATTCTTCATTATAGCATCATATTCAAATTGCGATGCAGCCATCCAATTTTCTGAATTCTGTGCTTCATCAAAAGAAACAGGCTCATTCTCGTCACAAAGACTATACGCAGCCATAGCATAGCAATCTGATGCAAAGGAGGCACTATGAGAGCCTGAACAAGTACGATATGACAAAGGTGCATCTAATTTGCTGTCATGCAAAGTTTGCACCAGCCATTTTGGCATAGTTTTTGCCTGCTCAATATCAGCTCTCTCATCAACAAGTGCATCATGTAAATATGCATCAGAAATGGAATGATCTACATCATCATATGAAACCTGCAAAGGCTGACAAGTTGCCTCATTAGGACCAGCACTAGACTGTCCACCTGTAAAAAGAGGCATCAAAGTATCATACATGTCTTTAGAGCTAACAGATGTCTCCTTAGTACATGAAAGCAATGGCTGAATAGCATCTTCCACAAAGACAACATCACGGCTAACCAGAATGCGTTTAGTTTGTGGATGATACAGACGATAGCCTTTACTTTCAGAACTATACCCAACAAAAATACATTTTACTGCCTTATAATCCAATTTTCTGCAATGTTGTTCAGGCACTAGTGCAAATGCCAAACAACCAAAAACACGTAGATGAGCAACAGATGGCTTGCGGTCATGTCAAGCCTCATATGGCGTGATAGACTGGAGTGCTTTAGTGGGACACTTGTTCAATGGATATGGTGCACACATGACAGCCTCAAGCCAGAAATTATGAGGTAAAGCTTGACTCTTGACCATACACCTCGCCATCTCCATGAGGGACCTGTTCTTTCATTCAGCAACTCCATTCTGTTGAGGTGTATACGGCACTGTACACTGGTGTTTTATCCCATGTTCAACCAGAAATGCATTAAAATCAAAAGACATATATTCCCCCCCTCGATCAGAACGGAGGGCGCCCATTTTACATGCTGATAGATTTTCAACCAAAACCAAAAACTGTTTAAAGCACCTGAACACTTCGGACTTTGCTTTGAGTGGATATACCCATGCATGCCTGGAAAAATCATCAATGAAAGTCATGAAGTAAAGGTAATTTCCAAAAGAGGGTGTCTACATAGGACCATAGACATCACTATGTACAAGCTGCAATTTCTATGTAGCCCGAACTGAACCATCTTTTGGAAAGGAGGAACGCTGCATTTTGCCCAAAATACAGCCTTCACAAACATGTTTTCCAGGTGCCTCAAGTTTGGGCAAAGAGGACACCATTTCAGATTTTTGCAGGCGTAGCAAACTAGCAAAATTCACATGACTAAAGTGTGCATGCCAAAGCTTTGCATCCGACATAGCCTGAGAATCATTTATTGCACATGCCAAATCATTTTTAGATCTTTCATAGTCTATGAGCTTATACAGCCCACAACATAAAATGCCAGAAGCAATAATCACATCGCCAATTGACAGATCATGAATTGTACACCTGTCATCAACAAATTTCACAACCAAGCCAATCTTGGCTAATGCAAAAACTGATAACAGGTTCTTTTTGATCCCTGGCACAAATAAAGCATCTGACAAAGTGAAAGAACTACCATCAACAGTAGTCAAAATGATCTTACCAACTCCCATAACATGATAAGAGGAGTTGTTGGCGCATGTAACAATATTCCCTATAGGGGCAGGCTCGAGTGAAGAGAAGAAACTACACTGCGAGGTAATATGTTTGGTCGCCCCATTGTCAAAATACTGGACATCTGAGTCTACTGCAGACATGCACTGCTCATGAGAAGATGGGTCAAAACTGCAAACAGTAGTAAATGCCCATTCTTCTTCCTGGAGAAGATTTGCAGACTCTGTTTTTGGTGTAGAGGCCTCTGCAACAACCATTCCAACCTCTTTCTTTTTTGCCTCTTTAGCAGCCAGTTTTGGACAGTTCTTTATGATATGATCATTCCCTTTACACTACTTACAAAACAATTTTTGCTTTTCTGATCTCTTCTCATCTTTATCTTCCTTCTTCGAATATGCAGAATTAGCAGATTTTTGCTTACTAGTTGAAGAGCTCCATTTTCCTTTGCCCTTTTGACTAGCCAGGAAAGCTTGATCTGCAACTCGCATAATGGACCTGTTTTGCCTGGGCTGATCTTCCTGCAACAGAACAGAGACTAACTCCTCAAATGATAAGGCATTCGGATTGGCTTTCATCATCAACCGAAGAGTAGAAACAAAACTCTGATATGAGTCAGGAAGACCATTCAGAACGGTCTGCACAAGTGAGCTATCTGGTATAACCTCATCAACAGAAATCAACTGTTCCTTCAAGTCTTCGATCTTTGTTAGGAAAGTGTCCATAGAATCACCTTCATTCATGTGCTCACTCTCCAACCGTTTTCGGAGGTAAGCAACACGAGCCTCATTCCTAGCTTGGTACAATGTGGTAAGTGTATCCCAAGCATCCTTAGCTATTCTGCAAGAGTGAATGTGAGGAATAATGGCACGTTTGAAAGACAAAGCTATCAATGCATGTGCCTGGGCATCTCTGCCATCCCAACGAATCTGCTCTGTAGTAGGTGCAGCAGAAACAGCAGCACGAACAGGAATCTACGGAATATCATCTTTGACACCATCTTCATCTGCTCCAACACCTGTATTTGCAGTACCTATCGTTACAGGTGTAACAAGACGTCTTTCAATACCCTGCACAATGTTCCACAATCCTTTTGCAACCAATACATGTCGCATCATATAAGCCCATAATGGGTAGTTGGTACCATCCAACTTATCCTCAACAGCCAACATACGGAATACATCACTGCTTTCAGCCATGGCCGGTGACTAAAATACCTTGATGTAGAAAATTGATTGTATCTCAAAAAGTTGAACGGAACTGCCCAGACGAATTCTGCTAGACCTGTAGCAGTCTTCGAGACGCTTAAACTGGCAAACAGAAACTGGTATATACCTTTGGCACGAAAAGACAAAATAGCCTGCACAAGCACTACGATAGTGTGTTCAGAGGCCGAAACAAGCTCAGATCGCGATTTCCGCACTACAGAGCGAAGCGGTTTTGATCTCGAAAACACGCTGAGTATGCTCACCTAAATTCGTGCGATTCTGAGACTGTAAACGGAGGAGTGTCGACGGCGCTCTAGATGAAGCGACGACTTGCTCTGATACCAGTTGTTGGAGTTAGACGTCTGCGGAAGCACGCAAACAGCACAAGGAAGAAGAAGAAGCTTGGAGCCCAAACACACAATACTGAATGTATTACTAGAGAATGTACAAAGATAAGTAGCCCATTAGGGCAATAGGCGTATATACAAGCCGGGGGAAAAAACCTCCTAAAGAGGGAAAAAAGTGCCCCGACGGTCCTAGTGTGTTCACACACATCATACCTAAGAATATCAACAGCTTTGACCCTACAAACGTTTTATCCCATCAAGTGCCATTCTCATCATGTCTTCTATTTGCTTTTCAGTAGGAACAAATGAAATGTCAATTTCCATTTCCGTAAGCCTCTCTCTTATAAAGTGTAATGGACCTCTATATGCTTTGTCCTTGAATGAAAATTTGGATTTGCAACTAGATGCATGGAACTTACATTATCTCCGAGTAAGAAAGCTTCAAAAAGTAGTGAACATGAAAGCGAAATCTAAACAAATTAGAGAGTAAGTAAAAAAAGATGAAATCAAATGTATAGCTAAGAGAAAACTATGGATATAAAAATGGGATGAACAACCAAGAATGGAATTATTTGATGCGTCTTATTGACGAACAATGATTTATGGAAACACCTAATTCTATTTTAGTTAATCGGTAATGATGTGTGCTGCGATTTTCGAGATTTGAGGGTTAATGTAATTTTTTATTATGTGGATTGCAGTTACCACGCTAGGAATGAGTTGGATGATGCATTATGCACTAGTCACTTGATTCGTGACATTGTGATGACAGCTTCTCATAGAAAGAGTATTTCCATGCCCTGCCCTGAAATAGATGAACCAACGAAGAAATAAGGTCAATCATTCGCACATAACTCAAATGTAGTCTCAAAAAGACCAAAATCATCATACATAATTACAAGAATCAGAGAAGAAAAGAACACTTTACCGCAAAGAACACAACAAAAGAACACTTCACCGCAAAGAACACAAAAACAAAAGATCCACTTCTTGAACTAGAAGGCTCATTAAGGTCCCACAATGATTTGAACGTGAAGATTCATTTGTTAAGCAGATGTGGGTTCCAAAGAAACTTCTCAAAGATAACAATGCTCAAGCTCAGATATGTAGTCCTAAGACCAATATCAGTGCATCCTTCCCTAGAGTAAATAACGTGTTCTGACACACAAGGTAGGCACATCAAAGGAATTCACATTCTCATAAGATATCAAATGCACAACATCAAAGAGTACAAATGAAAGTGCTAATTGAATCTATCATGAAGCCTATCAACACAAAGAAAATATGGATCCATATATGTTCATCAGATGGCTCTGAATACATATTTCTGCCTAAGAAGACTACAACCGCTTCATATCAAAAGAAAAGAAAGCTTCATACCACAATGCTCCACGGCGCATCACGAAAATATGGATCCCAAATTTCAAGATTTTATTCAAACAGATACTCCGGGAGGATTAATTCAAATAGAACCAAGTCTCCTCTATTAATTCAAATAGAACCAAGTCTCCTCATAATAAGGACTTCAAGCATCCAAAAGCTCAACCATAACGTGTTGGGGGATTCTTAGACAAGAAGGGATTTGAGTGTTTGTAGGAGAAAAGGAGAAGACCAAAAGAGAAAATACACACTGGAAGCTTCTGTCGATTGATTACAGTAAGAGAAATACAAGGTTGAAGCACAATACAACCAATGCTTCTGTGCAAAATCCCACAGAGTGCTTAATTACAAAATACCAAATACCCAAGGGACTTGTTGCTGTCGGCCTCCTCTGCACCAAACCTCCACCTTCTACAAGCCTGCTCTTGTGCACACCTTGCACCAAGCTTCCACTAAGGGGGAGGGATGGATACCTTCTGTCGGCGCGCACACACTTCAGTAAGCCCTTGGGATCCTTGGGGGACAAGCTTAGCACTCCTCTGCACACTTCCTTGGTCACTCTTCATGCACACCTTGCACTTCCCTTCTCTGCGTCGCACACTGTGTGTCCCTTGCACTTCTCTCTCTTGCTTCACTTCGACTATGCTCACTCTTGCTTACTGTTAGAATTGTCCAAGAATAGTCCTTGCCTTGATTTGAGTGTGTCGATTCACGTATGCTCCTAACTGCAAGAGTATCTTGGTGCTCACTTTGATGTCCCAAGATTGTCTTCAAAAGTGGCAGCCAACGACTCCCTGTTTTGTCCTGTAGTGACTTTAGTCTAAAACAAAATTTTTAATTGGGAGGACATACTTTCACTTCTGCGTACATTGCCACTTCACATACCTTCACATTTTCCTTTTAACTCTTCAAAAGTGCACACAAGGGAGGGTTCACCTGAACCTTCCAAAACACCTTAAAAACACTATGAACCTTTAGGAAATTAGAGAAATACCTCTGCAACCTGCAACCCACTTTCTCCAATTTACCCTTTGTGGACAATTAGTTGTGCACTACCTGTGCACTTTGACACCTGCATTTTAGCACTTTGACTTTGCACCTATTGACTTTGACCTTGACTTTGTTGACTTTGACCAGTTTGAGTTTGACCATTTGATGTTGACCTCGGTGGACTTTGACTATGGTTGACTTTGACCAATATGACTTTTATGGGCTCAACAGTTGCCCACCACCTAATGTGCTCTCGTCCCGGAGAGCTAGATCCAAAACTCTGAGCAGAGAGGACACCATGATTATGGAGCTTCCAAAAATTGAAGAGGCCACATGAGCAGCAACTAATTCCACCAGAATAGTAGAGAACAAGCACCAGAGAAGAACCAATAAGGGGGATTGTGCGATGGAAAAGCAAAGGAGGGCAATGGGAGGGTAGAAAGCAGGTGGAGGGGAGGGTTGAGGGGCAGAGATGGATAGGGTAGGCAGGGGTAAGGATGTTGCTAGGCAGATTGGTAAAGGGAGGGATTGGGAGTAGGAATCAGGGGTCTGGAGAGGGTTAAAATGATCAAACAGTAGAGCTACAGAGGGTGCATATGGGAAATTATGAAACATAAGGTAAGATACAGGGAGAATAGACCATATGGACAATGTGCTAAAATCAAAACATGTGATAAATGTGCTCAAAACATGTGGGTTTTGACCAAAAGTCAGAGAAAAAGTTAGAATTTGGAAAAATAAAGCCAAAAACGGAGTCCAGAGTGCCAAAAAACATGAAAATGACTCCACTTTTGTAAAAATGGCTAACCGAGGCACGATCCAGAGCCAAAAGCTTTGAGCCATAAAAATAAAAAAAATAAATATAAATTAATATGTTTTTTTTTTAATTGTCTTCGTTTTTTTTTTTGTTGCAAATGCCCAGATTGAAATACAAAAATAAAAAGAAAACTAAAAGAAATAAATAAAAAATAAAAAATATATATACAAAAAATAAAAAATAAAAATAAAAAATATAAAATAAATTTAAAAAATTTGGGGGGGGACGAGGGGGGGAGGGGAAATTTTCTTTTTTTTTTTTTTTTTTTTTTATATAACACCCTCAAACCCAAATATTCCAGGGGGGGCCTTTTTTTGGAAAAATATCCAAAAATAGAGAAAATTTGAGAAAAAATCCAAAAAAATGCCCAAAAAATCTGAAAAATTTCTCATAAAATTTTCTACAGGGCTAGGCTTAATTTTCGTACTCAAAACCATAAAGAGCTTGCTTTATTCCTCCTACTTGGCCAGAAAATGACATCGGAAAAGGATAAAAAATGCTAGAAAAATGTTAAAAATGCTAGAAAAAGTTTCCAAAAATACCTAGAAATTGTACTGTTGTAGAGGTTATGAAATGCCTTCTAGGTTTGCTAAAAACTCAAGGAACAAGCATGAAATTGATAAAGAAAACTACTAAAACTGAGCAAAATGAGATGAGAAAGCTATATACAACCTGGATAGATTTTGTGGTTCCAGGTGATCCATACTTCTTCAAGTGTGTTGATGGTAGGTCTTGAGCCTTGATATATTGACCAGTGGCAAGGCCTCTCCTTTCAGCGCCTCTAACTCCACAGCACCCCAATTCAGCATTGTTTTGACTCGATAAGGTCCTTCCCAGTGTGGAAGCCATTTTCCTCTCACTTGTGTATGAAGATGGGGTCTATGGAGAAGAACTAACATGCCTGGCTCTATGTTGTTGTTCCACAGATGTCGATCATGTGCCTCTTCATCTGAGTCTCTATCAATTGATTTGTTGCTAGTAGACAAATCTCCTCCACTTTATGTAGTGCTCCAAGCCTTTGAGAGACATCACTATCTTTCTTTCCCTCCATGAATGCTATTTTAGGTGATCCATGTAAAAATTCAAAGGGCTCAACTGGAAATATGCCATAAACTAGTTGGAATGGAGAATATCCCGTGGCCTCTTTGTGAGCTAACCTGTATGCCCATAGGGTACCTTGATAAGCAATGCCCCGGAGGCAATAGCTTCAGCCCACTTTGTCGCATAATCTATAGCTATCAAGAGATATTTCTCTCTTTTTGGAATCGACGGAGGGTAGATGGGCCCTACAAAATCTAGCCCCACTTCTCAAATGGTTGTCAGGAAGTGGAAACAATCAAGGGGTTATGCCTCTGCTTTGTTCGCTTAGGTCCACACCTCTGGCAAACGTCACATGCCTTTCCCCATTCATCTGCATCCTTAAATAGTGTAGGCCACCATAGACCAGCATCCAGTATCCTTTGACTCATAATAGCCCTGGAAGGTGCCCACCACCTGTTCCTTCATGTGCAGATTGAAGTACTTCTCTCACTTCTTCTTCTTCCAAGCACTTCCTAAACATGTCATCCTTTCCCTGTCTATATAGTTTATCTTCAATGAAGGTATACGGTCTACTCTTGATTAGCAGTATCTTCCTTTGCACAGCACTAGCCTTTTCTGGATACACACCAGTTTTAATGAAATTCTTGATATCATAATACCAACCTTGAGCTTGTACAGCGAACAGATGAGCATCTGGAAAATCATCATTGATTCCACTAGTTTGATCCATCATATTGATTCTGGATAGGTGATTCGCCATAACATTTTCTTTACCTGGTCTGTGGACTACAAAAAAATCAAACTCTTGGAACAGCAATAACCACCTCCATATTCTACCAGTGGCTTGTGGTTTTTTGAGCAAGTATTTTTAGTGGTTGGTGATCCGTTATAATAACAAATTTTACTCCCAATAAGTAATGACGAAATTTTTGGACAGCAAAAACCATGGCTAAGGCTTCCCTTTCTGTGGTGTTGTAATTCCTTTCAGCCTTAGTTAAAATTCTACTGGCATATTGAATGGGTCTGTCCACTTTAAATTCTTCACTGGGTTGTGTCAAAACTGCCCCCACTGCATAGGCACTGGCATCTACATGTATATGAAAGATTTTTTACCACTCAGGTGTGATCAAAATGGGAGCATACACTAACCTTGACCGTAATGATTGATATGCTTTTTCCTCCTCTTCTTCCCATTTAAAAGGTATTTCCTTACCTGTAAGCCTAGCCAGTGGTCTGGCTATGTCTGCATACATTTTTATAAACCTCCTGTGGTATCCAGTATGCCCCAAGAAATTATGAATCTCTTTAGGAGATTTAGGTTTAGGCAACTTTAATATAGAAATGATTTTGTCAGGATCTGGGGCCATACCTTTAGGCGACACCACATGTCCTAAGAGAGTTCCTTCTGTCACAAGGAAATGACATTTGTTTGTATTGAGTTTTAGCTTAGTCTCCTTGCATCTCTTGAAAACATTCTGCAGTTGTCGCAAGTGATGGTCCAAACAATCTAAAGGAGTCTCCTTATGAGAACCTCAAAACGAAGAGAAGTCATCCATGAAGATTCTAAGTGATTCCAGCAATAAGGGGCCAAAAATGAGATTGACCGTTCTGTTAAAGGTGGCTAGAACATTTCTGAGCCCAAATGGCATTTTTACATACACATATGTTCCCCAAGGTGCGATAAAAGTAATCTTTTCATGATCCTCTAGGTGTATTGATATTTGATTGTAGCCACTGAAGCCATCCATAAAGCTATATAATGCATGTCCAGCCACTTCTTCAATGACCTGATCTGCAAATGGCATTGGGAATCCATCTGGGATTGTCACCTTGTTGAGTGCTCTAAAGTCAACACAAATTCTGATTTTATTGGTATTCTTCTTTGGCACTATAACCATAGGTGAGAGCCACTCTGAGTGTTCCATAGGAATAATGATTCCTACATCCTCCATCTTTTGTATTTCTACATAAACAGCTTCGGCATATTTTGGGTTGAGTCTATAACTCTTCCCTCGTATTGGTTTAGCTCCCTCAACCAAAGGGATTCTATGCTCTCCATAATTGGCAGGCACTCCTTCTAAGTCTTTATAATGCCATGCAAAAACATTTGTATAATGAGTCAAGAATGATCTTACCTTTTGCAAGAGCCCTGGGTGGTTCCACAACCAAGTGGCCACCAAAACTGGCCGATTATTGTCTTGAGTGCCTAATTGTATTTCCTTGACAGGATTTCTTTCTACCATATTATCTTCGTGCTCATCTCCGTCCTTGTCTTCTTCCACTAGCTTTTCGTGCATTGCTTCATAAGCAGGGGTATTTTGGATTTCAATGTGTTCCTCCTTATCTTGCATCCATCCTGCAGGTATTTCTTGAATTGAGAAAGAACACTCTTCACTAGAAACTTTTACCTTACCTTTAGCTTTATTAATTTCCTTATCTGTGGTTTTCATATCCTCCTCCAAGTTGTATTTGAGGGGTGTCTTCCTACCCCTTCTGTGGTCTGTGATGGGCTCTCCCAATCCATCAACCTGGACTTTTTCCTCATCTTCATCATAACCTTCAGGCATGCAAGAATTATTAAGAAAAATTCCAAAACAAGAGGAAGAGTTGCCTGCTTGGAGCCAATTTAGAATATCCTCTTCTTCCTCGAAATCTATTTGGGGTTGATCCTCTAATTCTGGTTCCATGCAAATGCCAACTGTTTGCATCATGCTAGTGTTTCCTTGATTATCTCGGCCCTCTTCTAAATGAATCTATGTCAGCTCTTGCCCTTTCTTTTGTACCCACATAGTGTCCTTGCCCCAATCATGAATGACACTTGCATGTCTCAGCCATGGTCTTCCAATTAAGAGGGGAAATCCTCCTTCAACCTGGGGCAATCTTAAAACCACAAAATCCAGAATGAATAGATTACCTTGTACTTCAAGTGGAACTTTTGGGATCACTCCCAAGGGCCTTACTTTGCTCTGATCTGCCAAAGTAATAGTGAAATTTGCAGGCCTTGAAGGGTGGAGTCCAATCTTTTCCATTGTATGTGCAGGCATCAAGTTAATGCCAGAACCACCATCCACAATAACTCCTTGAAATTCATGACCTTTGATAGATACTGTCAGCCGAGGACTTTTATAATTTGTAAGGGGTGCTTCCCCTACAATTTTTCCTTTATGTAAAACAGCAGTCTTTGCTACCAAACTTGTAGTTGAAGCCCCATCAATTATCTGTAATAGTTTTGACCTGAATTTTCCATCCATCTTTATTAAATCAGAAATGCTAACCTCCTTTTTCATGGATTTGAGAAGCTTTGAAGCCTCGATTCCTTAAGAGCATGGGCTCCAATTGACTTACCAAACTCCTCCTGAGCCCTGTTGAATGCATGCCCAATGGCATCACTGGTACATATGGGATCTCCTTTTGACCTTGTATCTGCACATGCAGTGGCCTTGTCTTCAGATGTCTCTTTGTCTTTGTTCAATCCATCAATTCTTGGTTTTTGAGCTATATCTACTTGAGCCTTTCCTTTATTTCTTGTCTGCACTGTAAATGATTCTATTTCTTCTAACCGCACCACCGTGGTAGATGGTGATGGCTCATTGACCTGATCTAACATTTCTTCTTTGTGTATAGAAATCATTTGAATATGGGGCCTAGATGAAGAGGCTTGATTCTTAGGACAACAATTTGTATAGTGGTCTCTGGCCTCAGAGCAGTTTCTACAAGGAGGGGCATTTTCTGGTAGAGTACACCTACTTTGATAGTGCCCACATTCTCCACATCTAAAACAAATGATTGGCCTTCTAGGCCCATTTGCAAAGGTATTCCTCTGTCTAGGGTTGTAAGTGTTACCTTGATTGGGTGCAGCAGCCATCACATTTGCTGGTGGTAGGGGTCCTCCTTGTGTCCAATATGTTGTTGCAAGCATTCCTCTTGATTGGCATTCCTGGGCATCATGGCCAACTTTCCTGCATATTTGGCAAGTCACACTTAACAGAGGACATTCACTTACTATATGCCCTTGCTTACTGCACATGGAACACCAAATTCCACTCTTGATGCCACCCCTTTTGAGTTCCTGCAGCTCCTGTCGTAGTTGGGCCAATTCCTCTGCTTGGGCCTCCTCCTCCTTTTGGAGCTTTAATGCTTCAATCTCCCTTCTCAACTGAGTAACAACATTCTCCTCCTCTTTGTGGGGCTTATTCTATTTTAAGCCCTCCAGCTCATTCCTTAGCTGGATCACTAGATCCTCCATTTCTGTGGAATATTGTAGTTGAGAAGAAGTTGCTCCATACTCTTTCCTTATCTGTTCCAATCTTGTAGCTGTGTTGATGAATTCCTCTATGGAGGCTGTAGGCAACACTAATTCTTTGATTTTGCATTGGGTGGCCACTAGAAGTGGCTTAGCTAACCATTTCTTAACAAAAAAAATCATGTGGTGGGTCTGGTAATTTAGCCATTAGTGCCTTGGCCCTAGTAACAAACTCTGGGAACTTTTCTCCTGGACCCAATCTCAAATTTTCTAGTTCTTCTATGATGATCTCTCCAGTATTTCCATGTTGAAATTGATTCTTGAATGCATCTTTCATTAGGTCCCAAGTTGTAAAATGGTTCTCAGCAAACTAACTGAACCATTTATCTGCTAATCCCTCTAATGTGGTAGGGAAGAGTATCAAAAAGGCATCCTCCCTACCCATTAAGCCTCTAGTTTTGCATAGTGCCAAAAATCTTCTAATATGCTCGTCTGGATCCTCTTGAGCTAGGCCTTTAAAAGAAGGAAATTTTATATTCAATCTTGATAGTAAGGTTTCCAAGTCCACCTGACCAGCCATGCTCCTTACTGATGAAATTTATGAAAGTGGACTAGATGATCTTCTAACAGCCTTCCTTCTTGTTTGCTTGCAGGTGACCCTCAATGTTTGGGACCGGCTTGCGGTCATGGGCTGTTCATAGTCCTCTTAGTATGAGTTAATAGATAAGAATGTGTACCTCTTAGTCCACTGAAGTAGTACTGTCCACACTTGAATATTGCTTCTCCAACTGCAATATATCTTCTCCTATGCTCAAATCTCTTTGGAAGTCCCACCGTGCGTGCCAAATTTTGTTGGCGGATTCTTCGACAAGAAGGGATTTGAGTGTTTGTAGGAGAAAAGGGGAAGACCAAAAGAGAAAATACACACTGGAAGCTTCTGTCGATTGATTATAGTAAGACAAGTACAAGCTTGAAGCACAATACAACCAAAGCTTCTGTGCAAAATCCCAAAGAGTGCTCAATTACAAAATACCAAATACCCAAGGGACTTGTTGCTGCCGGCCTCCTTTGCACCAAACCTCCACCTTCTACAAGCCTGCTCTTGTGCACACTTGCACCAAGCTTCGACTAAGGGGGAGGGATGGATACCTTCTGTCGACGCGCGCACACTTCAGTAAGACCTTGGGATCCTTGGGGGACAAGCTTAGCCCTCCTCTACACACTTCCTTGGTCACTCCTCACCACACTTTGCACTTCCCTTCTCTGCGTCGCACATTGTGTGTCCCTTGCACTTCTCTCTCTTGCTTCACTTCGACTATGCTCACTCTTGCTTACTCTTAGAATTGTCCAATAATAGTTCTTGCCTTGATTTGAGTGTGTCGATTCACGTACGCTCCTAACTGCAAGAGTATCTTGGTGCTCACTTTGATGTCCCAAGATTGTCTTCAAAAGTGGCAGCCAACCACTCCCTGTTTTGTCATGTAGTGACTTTAGTCTAAAACAAAATTTTTAATTGGGGGGACATACTTTCACTTCTACGTACGTTGCCGCTTCACATACCTTCACATTTTCCTTTTAACTCTTCAAAAGTGCACACAAGGGAGGGTTCACTTGAACCTTCCAAAACACCTTAAAAACACTATGAACCTTAGGGAAATTAGAGAAATACCTCTGCAACCTGCAACCCACTTTCTCCAATTTACCCTTTGTGGACAATTAGTTGTGCACTACCTGTGCACTTTGACACCTGCATTTTAGCACTTTGACTTTGCACCTGTTGACTTTGACCTTGACTTTGTTGACTTTGACCAGTTTGACTTTGACCATTTGACTTTGATTGTGGTGGACTTTGATTGTGGTTGACTTTGACCAATATGACTTTTATGGGCTCAACATAACGCAAAGCGGATCCAAAAGGCACCCTAATTTTAACTCTCTATCGGCCAAAGAAAGCACTCGCTCACACACTGTCACTTGGAATGTACGCATTGTTTATCCACAAGCATCCAATTTAAATAGCACAATTGAAAAGGCTTTCTTATCCTCTCTAATGAAACCACAATATAGTACGACAAACCTCTCTATATAAGATCCATGTTCTAATTGCACAAGCTCATCTCTTGCACACATATTTATATCAATTGCAGTTAAAGTACACATCCAAGTAGGGCCACAATATCGCCTTACATGAAACACAATATTCATATCCCATGCACATGAGAGTGATACATTGTAATGTGACGTAACCAATCACCTATATACTTTACTTTGCATTACTCATGTTTACTTGTAGGTGATCACTAATCTTTGAAAAAATGCAATTCGTATGTGATTGCTAATCAGATCAGTCAAAGTGCTAGTGAAAAGAGTCTTTTTTTGTAGTGATCATACATGATTCATATCATATTAGGTTTTGATCACAAATGGAACCATAATTCAAAATCCAAGCATTACAAGTTCCAAAAGTGCATGCATGGTCTAGAATTACCCTAAAACAACTTCAGCAGATTGGATTCAAGCTATTCTATTGGTGTTTTTTTTTAATAAAGGAAGTTCGGCCTTAGCCTACTCTCCCAGATTTGAATTAAATAAAAGAAAAATGCAAAAGAAGGGGACTAGTGCCCAAGGGATCCTCTGAATCCCACAGAGCGGGGGAAGCTTTTAAAGAGTGTAGATGGCTTTACAAGAAAAAGGTTAATCGCCCACTCATCACCCTCATGCGGGGCCCACATGGGTAAAGTGTGTTCTTGATCAAAAGGAACACTTGATGGCTCCTAAAAAAAAGGGAGGGTTTCTTACAATTAGCGATCCTTTCGCCAAGGAGGAACAGTGAATACTCAATCGACCAGAGTTTCGAGCATTCCGGAGAGTCGCGGAGCGACCGCTCGCTTCTTCCAACAGAGCAGGCTTCCGGCTGATATATTTCTAGAGACTAATTTTCATTCTGATGATCTACCATAGCCTTCGTGGTAGACCTTGCAAGGCTTACATGGAGTTATAGAGGAGGTTGATAAACCTCGCATCCCCATCATGGTCTTAAGCTTATTGTTGACATACTGTAGCTCTTTGTGATGTCTGAAGGGGGGGGTTTTCTTACCGTTAGCAATTCTTCTGTCGAGAAAGAAAAGGGACTTCTTGATCGACCACTCCTTGGGGGTATTGCCAAAGTTTTGAGCACATATTTCTTGCCAAATCTTTCAAAGGATCTCTCCCCTAATCGCATTCCACAACGCCGCGGAGCAACCGATCACTTCACCAATGAGGGATTGCTTGGCCACACTTAATTACTAGGCAAAGGAACCTTTTTATTTATTTTGTCCCATGCACTGCACTCAGTAGAATCCCCATACTATTGTAAAAAAAATAAAAACAAAAACTAATAATAGAAAGAACCACGAAATATCACTTGAAGTGTCTATGGAATGTCATTCTATAGGAACTCAACAACCCCACTACACTTAATGCTCACACTTACTGAAACCCAACGGATGTCTCCTTTGTTTGCCATGGATGATATGGAATGTCATTCTATGGGAACTCAACAACCCCACTGCACTTAATGCTCACACTTATTGAAACCCAACAGATGTCTCCTTTGTTTGCCATGGATGACACAACCTAGGACTAGATAGTCAAGACCTTTTGAGATGATGATATAGCTCTAATGCTTTTCACGTGGATTTATAACCGTTCTTCATCTCCAATAAGGTCTGTGAGAAGCACAAAAAGATCAGTATCACCATCACCATCCATTTGCTAAGGCTTGCCTCTATGTTGCGGGTGGGGGTTCAACCCCACGCTGCTTCCACACACCACCTCACCACTTGTGCAGTGAGATGTTAATCCCAGTCCAGGGCCTAAATTTGATGGGCAAATGCCTGTAAAAGGCTATTTTGTCTGTCAAAAACAGGTGATTTCAAAAGTTATTCGTCAAATGACAAATAAAGCAATATAATTTTTCTGTCATGGGACAAAAAAGACATATTTATGTCTTTTGACAGGTTACGCTTTATAAAATGCTTGTCAATATATATATATATATATATATATATATATATATATATATATATATATATATATATATATATATATATATATATATATATATATATATATATATATATGCGTGTGTTGTGCGTATACACAAATACTATGTATGACTCTAAGCTTTGGCTGACACGTGTCACTAAGGAATTA
>CM035413.1:102601854-102684354 GCA_020310875.1 Ceratopteris richardii | reverse complement strand
AATATATAAATAAATATATATATATAAAATAAGATAATTATATACATAAATAAATTATAAAAAGAACTAGTGTTTTAAATAATTTAATTAAATATATATAGTTAAATATATAAAATTAAATATATAAAAATAGGATTACGTAATGAAAAAATCTGAATATATAAATAAATATATATATAAAATAGGATAATTATATAGATAAATAAATATAAAAAGAACTAGTGTTTTAAAAAATTTAATTAAATATTTATAATTAAATATATAAAAAGAGGATTAAGTAAGGAAAAAATCTGAATATATAAATAATATATATATATATAAGGTAGGATAATTATATAGATAATAAAATATAATAAGAATTAGTCATTTCCATAAATAAATGAAATATATATGATTAAATATATAAAAATAGGTTTAAATTTAATCATTTTAAATAGAGTGAATATATATACAATACACAAACACACATACTTATACACCTATCTATATGCACATATATATACATATACACATATATATACACATGCATACATATATATACATGTTTTAGGTCTAGGTCATTTGGATTAGGGTTTTGGGGTTTTAACACCTACATAACATATATACACACATACACATACACATATAATACATATATACATGTATATACACATGTGTATAGAAATATACATAATTTAGGACTAGATCTTTAAAATTAGGGTTTTAGGGTTTAGGCATACATATAACTCAATTAAGAGGAAAAAAATATGAATAAATATATATATATATATATATATATATATATATATATATAATAGGATCAATCAAGAAAAAATCCGAATATATATATATAAAATAGGATAGCTATATAGATTAGGGTTTTAAAATTAGGGTTTTAAAATTAGGGTTTTAAGTTTTTTTAGGTATTTAGGTATTTAGGTTTAGTATTTCAGATTTAAGTCTTTAAGAGTTAGATTTTTAGGTTTAATAAAAAAACAAATGTTCTAAAATGTCCATATTGTAGCAGATGGCTTCTTTGGATCTTGAAGAGAGAATGGCATGTCCTTGCACACAGTGCAAGTATCAAATTTATCAAAAAAGACGGATTTATATTGCACATGTTAGAGAGTATGGATCCTTTGATAGGAGTCGACTGGAAAACCTACGCTATCATTCGTATGGTTCCCCAGGTTAGCAGATGGACCCAAACGACATTGCACCGGTAACCTCTCATGGACAAAAGAGAGCAAAAAAGGACTTAGACGTACAAGCAAGCACTAATAATATTACACAGAATGAACATATGGAAGAGATGCTTGAAGCATTTTATGAGATGGACGAAGATCATGATGGTGAAGAAGGTGTCGAGAGTTTCATGGACACAACAAAAATTCCACGATCACAAGTTGATGAAGAATATGAAAACATGCAAAGATTAGCTCGTTTACCACTTTACAATGGAGCAAAGATATCTATACTATGTGCTTCACTCGCGATGCTCAATCTACAATCCATTTATGGATGGTCAGATAGTAGTGTCACTGAATTGTTCAGGTAAGTGGAGAACAAATTGGCTTTCATTGTTGTATCACAATAACTTCATTTACTAATATCATTTTAATTGCTTATTGTAGGCTTCTTAAACATCAATTCTTGCCAGAGGGCAATGACATGCCTCCAACACGTGGAGATGCGAAAAAACTTTTACAGTCCATTGGAATGGATTATACTAAAATTCATGCTTGTTCGAATGATTGCATTCTCTTTCGGAATGAGTGTGAGCATCTCCAGGTATGTCCAAAGTGTGGAGCAAATAGATTTAGAGAAGACGTTGTAGGCGAAGCAATCCCACAAAGGTTCTTCGCCACTTTCCTATCATTCCACGAATTAAGAACATGTTTAGATGCAAATCTATAGCTGAGTTAATGTCATAGCATACAAAGTCCAGGTCTACAAATAATGTAATGCGATTACCAGCTGACTCTGATGCTTGGAAGCACATAGATAGTAAGTGGCCAGAGTTTGCTAATGAGCTTCGGTCCATACGTCTAGGCCTAGCTATGGATGGAGTGAATCCATTTGGATTACGTAGTTCTTCATGGAGCACATGGTCTGTATGTTTGGTCAATTATAATATCCCACCATGGTCGGCCACAAAGAAAGGTCATTTATTATTAGCTCTTATTGTACCAGGTAAGTATAAGGTAAAAAACATGGATGTATATCTTGCACCACTTGTGGAAGAACTGCGCATTTTATGGGATGGGATTACTGTGTGTGACATGTCTCAACCTATAAGAAGAGGAGACGTGCGAGTGCAAGGCATACTTATGTGGACAATGCATGATTGGCCTGGTTATGGTGAATGTTCAGGTTTATCGATTTCGGGTTACCATGCTTGTCCTTTATGCAGACCACGACTCGAAGCATGCTATTCCAAAGCACTACGTAAAACTGTCTATGAAGGACATCATAGATATTTGCCTGATGGACATGTTTTATGTGAAGGACAAATTGGTCGACAAGCGCAACACCAAATGAAAGCTAGCGATTGGAAACAACTGTGGGATTCAGAAAATCCAGTTGCTGGCATGAAATGATTGTCCATTTTTCATGAACTCGCTTATTAGAGTGAATTGGTGATCAATCATTTGGTAGATCCGATGCATATTTTTAAGAATGTGGGAGAGATTCTTTGAAAAACTTTGATCGGAAAGAAAAAAAGCAAAGCACAAAGGGAGGACTTAGAAGAGCGAGGTCGTATGCGAGAGTTGTGGGCAATTACTAAGCCCAACGGAATAGTATCGTTACCAAGAGCTCCTTGGGTGCTTTGCAGGATGGAAGAGCAACAAGTGAAGAAAACAATTTCAGAGTTTCGTACACCTACTGGATGCATGAGGTGTCTAAAGACTACTTTCACACGAAACGAGGATCTTGCAGGACTCAAGTCTCATGATTGGCACAAGTTTTTACAGTTTGTGCTCCCTGTAGCCCTAAAAGATTGTCTTTCAGAGGATGTACGAAAAACCATTTATAAAATTAGTTCTTTAGTATAGTGGATATCTTCTAAAGAGATAAATAGAGATAGCATAGAGAGTGCGAACCTCAATGCTATCGAGGTTGTTTGTATGGTAAAGAAATACTTTCCCACAAGTATTCTCACTATTCAACTTCATTTACTGGTTCATGTGGTAGATGAAGTTGCAATAGCAGGAACTGTCCATAGTCGATGGATGTTCTTCTTAGAGTGCTTTATGAAGACATTAAAAGGGTTTGTTCGACAGAGAGCACGTCCAGAGGGTAGCATGGCAGAGGGATGGCTTGTACAAGAATCTCTTGTATTCATAACTGAGTTTCTACGTATATCCAATCCCGAAATGCCTCGCTTATGGAGCGATGATGAAGATGTTCGTCTCGTAGGGGATGAACCACAAGGTAAAGGATTGCAAAGAAAAATGGATGCAGCTTTCAGAGAGAAGGCAATGAAGTTTTGCATAGTTAACTTTGAGCCTATGCAAAAGTGATTAGAAAGGTATGAACTTGCCAAGGAAACTAACGCAAAGGAAAGAGCTCAGTTTCGAAGAAATCGTTCCACTCGATTTTTGCCTCTTCAAAAAAATCTTCGACCTCTCCCACCTTTTCCAACGAGCAAATGGCTAGATACAGCGGTTTCACAAGCAAAGGTAGCGGGTGAAGATATCTCTGAAGAAGAAGAAGAACTCGCAAAAGGATGTCTTTCGATTTGCACAAATCGATCAAAATAGGTCTACTTTTGATAGTGGAGTGATGGTGAATTTTTTGCAAAAAAGTAGAGCGAGTGCAAGAGATGATAATGCTCTAGAAGGCGAGTTAGATTATTGTGGTGTGATTCAAGACATCTTGAAACTATCTTTCAGGAAGTTTGATTACTTTGTTTTTTATGTGAAATGGTTCAAAGTAGTCACCTCTGGAAGAAACGCAACAGTGAGACGGGATAAGAGCGGTTTGCTTCAAGTCGACTCCACAAGATTATGGACAGATGAAAGGGATACATTTGTACTTCCCGAACACTGTGAGCAAGTTGTTTTTATACCAGATTCAAAAGACCGAGAGTAGCTATTTGTTTTACAAGTCTCTCCATGTAGTAGACAAATTTCTTAAAACATAGATGTAGAAGAAAGTACATCTCTAGTGGACTCAGAGATTCATTCGATAGTCGAGGAGGAAGAGATCATTGTTCAAGAAGAAGAGGTCATTGAAGAAGAGGTCATTGTTCGAGAAGACGAAGCAATAGACGATGATCAAGAGGAAACCAGCATAGCAAGCGATTTAGAAGCCATCAATATAGAGATAGATATTCTCGGTGCATTGGATCTTCAAGAGGATGCTAGAATAGAGGACTTTTGAATAAAACACTTGTACATACTAATTTTTTTTTTTTTGTTTATTCTCTATATTACTTTTCTTATCGCATGCTAATTATTTGAATTCTTTTATTATAGAGCATGATGGGAGACAGTCCTCCAGTCACTCCACATTCCATGACAGAGGAGCAATTTTTGGAGTTCATCTCTCAGGTTCCTCCTACGTATATGGCCGCTGCATCACAGTATTGGATCGCTCGTGGTAGCACTCCTCCCGGCCTCACTCCTGGTGGCCTAACTCCTGTCGGCCTCACTCCAGCTGGCCTCACTCCCGCTGGTGTCACTCCCGTCAGTATCACTCTTGCCGGTGTCACTCCTGTGGGTGGTGTTGCTCCCGTAGGAGGTATGTCTCTAGCTTTGTGACTCCACCATGACCATCTTTGCAGCCATCTCCTACTGGGTCTACTAGTAGACATGTGCATTTGACACCTCAGTGCGATACAGGTTTTGGCCCGTCTCGTAGATCGAGGTCACGCTCTGGAGCAGGAGGTTCTAGGAGTGGATCTACAGGTAGGTCTAGAGGTGGAGGAGGCGGTTGTTGTGGAGGCAGTGCGACGGACGTTGTGTCGCCCACTTCTACTCCTAGGAGGAGTACCTCAGATGTAGGTACGCCACGCAATACACCACGTGGAACACCACGTACACCTTGGGGTGCTCATGACCATGATGACTCCAAGGTGTATAGTATCCGAGATGGAGCTCCGGTGATGGATGCGGTTGGCAAAGCAATGCGTGCATGCATACGACAGCTTTGCTCCATCCAGTTTGGATACTCCATCATGCTAAAATGGAGTGAACAGGATAAAGATCAAAAGAATTATATCACACAGACGATTTACTAGGAGTTCTGACCAGCCGATGGACAGTCTATTGTCAGTTCAGAGTGGATTCTGCACACCGCACGTGAGGTCATGTCCCATCGACAATCCGAGGCTCGTGATGCTTTCAGAGAAGGCTTACCAAAGCCTGTATGGTTAGATGTTGAGAAGTGGGACATGATTCGTGACGAGCAGCAACAGACTCCTGATCGATATCGCCAGCAGTGAAATGTTGCAGCCACACGTTTAGATACAATTGGACCGTCACATTTGGGCAGCGGTGGATATGACAGGATGCATCATGAGTTTGTAAGTACCATTTCATTTATTGAATTTATTTGTGTTAAATTTCTCATGTATGTTTCTCTAATCTTTTTATATTTGTTTCAAGAGCTGGCAATGGGTCGTCCTCCAACATGAACGAGAAGTCTTACGGATATAGTCATGGGTTGACTGCACTATTGCAGGACTTGGAGGGACGCCGTGCGGTAGTTTCATGGGAGCATTTGCGATGAGGTAATTAATTTATAAACTTGGTTTTTACTTTTTGTTTGTAATTTTCATGTGAATTTATCTCATTCCATTAATGTTCTTTGTTGCAGGACTGTTGATATGGAATGTTCTTTGCATGTGTATGGCAGTGGAAGACCAATATTTTGTATTTGAGTTTCATATGGAAATACATTGCTTTGCCACATTTTGTAAAAGCGTCATATATGACAGTGGTTTGCCACACTCTTGTACATGCTTCATTATTGAAATATATAACTTCTTTTGTACATGGTTCATAGTTCATTTTGATTATCTCTTTTGTGTCCAATAATACTCTGTTTCATGAAATCATATTTCGGTTGTCATTAGAGTACACATCACATGTACTCGGTTTTTTTTGGGCTGAGTGTATTGTCTTTTGTTAAGCAACATCATGGTAATGTTGTTGTAGCATAAGACAAAACACTCTGCCCAAAAAATAATTTGCAGGTATGGTCGTCAGTATACACGACGGTACTCCTTAGAGGATGAAGTTCGCCACATGTATAAAGCCAGAAAGCGCTTACATTTGACACTGGTCTCATTGGCTTGCCGCTCGCGAAGGCAAAGGTGGATTGTTTACACGTTAAAGTTTGCTATGTAAGTACGTTTGATCAAGACATCTATAGGGTTAAAGCACATGCAAAACATTTTCTCATCCATCTTGCTTTCCCTTTTTTTGGCACAACTAAAACTAAGGTATATATATATATATATATATATATATATATATATATATATATATATATATATATATATATATATATATATATATATATATATATATATATATATATATATATATATATATATATATATATATATATATGTATGTATGTATGTGTGTGTGTGTGTGTGTGTGTGTGTGGATAGCACTAATAGAATTTTATGCTCAAAGTCTTGTGCAATCAATGCTTAATTGCTTACAAGGGAAGAAATCATACTCTGACTCCTTTATCCATGCATCGATGCACTTGATTTTCTATTTTTAGTTAGCAAGTGGTTTAAAAAGATTATGCAAACCTTGTACAGAAGAGTCAATAAATGCGAACCAACACCTGTTATGAGTATATCAACCGGATGGCTTTTACTGATGTACTTGAAAATGGTATTTTATGTGGATTTCTCTACAGCAATCAAAACAAATGCACTTCAAAACTTGACTGCAAGCATCTGTCATAATCAATGTACAATGTATTGAAATGTTTATTTATGAAAGATGTACATAAAGCCTATGTGTCTCATGGTGATAACAATCATTCCATTGATATGTAGCATTTTTTTATACATACAAATTTTTCAGTTATAATAAACATTTCATTGACATATGGTTATTAAAAATGTATCATGTTTCAGTTTTAAAATACACTTCCATTCTGAGAAAAAGAGAATTTTTATAAGTTTGGTTAACCAACATGAAATCAAGAACCTTTTTGAGTAACGGTCTTGGGCGAATCATTTCTTCAAGGAGGTGTATCAGTGTATATTGGTATGAATGATATAGGTATGTATTTACAATGGTGTAGAACAATGCTTTGTGCATGTTATGTACATGCATATGTAGATGTCTGCATGTTTGTATATGTAAATGTATATGGAAGTATATGTATTTGTACAAGTGTGTTTGTGTTTATATATGCATGTGACATTGTGTCGGAATGAATAATGTAGGTGTATATGAAGACTTAGTGCATGTGTGCACATGTATGTAAGTGTTTGGGCATTTATATAATGTACATGCATAAATCATGTATATGTGCAAGTGTTTTTATGTTGTTTTCTCCTGCGAGCTTAGGGCCATCGTTACCTAGTCTGTACTTTAGGGGACCTTTGGGCTTGCTACCCTAGTAGATGTTATGGATTCATTCCCTGCTTGTGGGGTATTTGCGGGATTTGGGGGTTCCCATGGATGCTAGGATCTTTCTTCATTGGAGTCGAAAATTTATTCAAGATTCCAAAACAGTAGATCTGAAGGACCAAACTTCCTTTAAATGATAAAAAAGCTTTGTTTCCCAGATTCCATAGTTACCTCCTCTTCTTAGCAGAGGTTTTCGATGAACTTATATACATGTTCCAACACTACCTTCACTACATACCTTCAATGCACCTTCCTTCTCCCAAGAACCGCTTCCAATCTCCTACTGTTTGTCTTCTGCTCCACAATGCTCCATTTATTCGGTGAAATTTATGGAAGCATTAATGTATGGTCCACTAGCTAGGCATAGAGAGTTGAGATCTAGGTAAGAAAATGCATTTCCTTTGATATAACCAGAGTCAAAGTTTTTTAATGGGAACAGAGTGCGTACTTAAGCAAGAGAGAGCAAATTCTACCTTACATTCAGGGGAAATTCTCTTAACAAGTCCAAGGAAAAGAAAAAGGTTATAAAAAATGTCCAGAGGATAATATGGCGACTCATATTTTTGAGCAAATAACTTGTTAATTATGCATGAGATAGATTCAGTGTGTCTGAAGGCGAGGAATTTTATATTTAAGTGATCAGTTATTTTCTGTTTCTGAATACAATGTATAATATGCTCATAGAGAGTTACAAAGCTAGATTAAGTGCACTTTGTCCCCTTCATGAGGGGTCCATTTGATTCTAAATTGGTTGTCTTCAATAACTAATACATTCCAGTATTTGAATGGAAGGGTAGTCTTTTGATTTCTAATTGTTTTACCTAGGTAATCTAGGGAATGCTCAATAAAGCACTTCTTGGAAGAATCCGCAAAGCTTTTTAGTGAATTTGTCGTATCAAATTTAGCAAAGGACCTCCTCTCTAATCAAGTTCAAGGGGGCATCCAAGTATCCTTAAGCTTCTCGAAGGAGAGCACACTTCCAATTGATAAAGTATTCAAGCCTAATATTAATTTCAAAGTTTTTTTTCAACTTTGTGTAGTGTTCATAACCGATAATTAAGAAAGCTTTACGAAATTAAAATGGGTTCACAAAAGAATTAATCTAACATGAAGTAGGTATGGTTGATAAAACTAAAAGTTAGAGAGATTTTACACCATCTAACAAAGTATACATCTATGTCTATCAAAATATGGGATGCAAGTAGGTTGTGGCCTAGATTAAGCAAAATTCGTTTATGTAAGAATTAAGGTCCATGATGGGAGATGAAACTACACCTCAAATGAGCCTTCAAGGGTTGCATGCTATGAAAAATATACTCTACCTTACATAGCAAAAATCGTGTGTTATTCTTTGGGCTCACTCAAGAATCCCCTTTGATCTTTCAAAAACTTATACTAGTCTCAGAATTATTCCTTTTTCTTCATGTAATAATGCTAAAACATTATTTGCAGCTATTTGTCCAGGTGCTGGGCATACAAGGGTTCACTACACATTTCCGTTGCACATAGGAGAACTCATTCTCCACAGTTCGTATCAGAGCAAACTTGGTGTTGAAGCTTCATCAATAGAGCTAGAGATAAAGCAAAGCAAAAGAGGAGCTATAAAACAAGGAGGAGCTTCACAAACACAAGAGCAAAGGACAATATAACTATTCAAGGTAATTCTCAAAGTCTTTGGTACTTTTCAATGGCAGACTTGGGTCAACAAGTAGAGAAGTTGGATAAGGATAACTATCCCGTGTGGAAGTTTAGAATGACCAACTACCTAATGGGCAAAGGCTTATGGGGTATTGTGAGTGGAAATGATGCTCAACCTCAAATCAATCAAGCTATGGCCACCAAAGTCCAAAGGAGGCAAGCAAAAGAATGGGAAGAGAGGAATAGGAGAGTCATGTTCCTCATTTCGCAAGCCATTACTTATGCCATGGTAGGGCATATTCAACATCTAGAGAAAGCTAAGTATGCTTGGGAAGCTCTTGAAAGGATGTATTCAACAAATACCAAAGCTAGGAAACTTCAACTCAAGAATGAGTTGAACACAATCAAGAAAAGTTTGAGTCAATCCATAGCTGAATATACTTTGAAGATTAAGGAGCTAATCGATGCTTTAGCTTCCATTGGAACAATGGTTGAAGACGAAGATCTTGTGTGTTATACTCTCAATGGATTGAGAGAAGATGAAAGATGGAAGCCTTTTATAACTTCCATTAACTTGAAAGATGCATATCCAAGTTTTGAACAACTAATCCCTCATCTTGTCACAGAAGAGCTTAGCTTTGGTGGCCCCAAAGGAAAGGACAGCCACAACCAAATTTTATATGCAGGTTGAGGTAAAGGAAGAAACTCAAGAGGAGGCTCAAGAGGAAAAGGAAGAGGTCACAACAACTCCAACTACAATCAAAACAATTTAGAAGACAAAAAGGATGCATCAAATGGCAACACACAAGGAAGAGGTCGAGGTAGAATTAGATGAAGAGGCCGAGGCTCCTACAGTTCTCATAAAGCTATAACATGCTATCATTGTGGTAAAGTAGGACACTATGCTAGTGATCCTTAGTTGAAGAATGGAAGACCAAATGGAGACAATCAAAGGAACCAAAGCAACTATGCAAGCACCTCAAGTGAAGGAAGCAAGGACACACTACTTGCAATGAGACATGAGTATAGAAGCTCTTGTGAAGATGACAAAAAATGGTACATTGATTCATATTGTAGTAACCATATGTCATGCCAAGGAAGTTTGTTCACTAATCTACAGGTACCAAGTGGAAAAGGAAGTGTTGAAATAGGTGATGATACTCAACACATGATTGAACATATTGGAGATATAAGGCTTGGAGATAGAAGTAGAGCAAAGGTATTATCTAATGTTCTTCATGTTCCTACGATTTCAAAGAACTTGATTCAGTAGGACAAATGGTAGAGAAGGGTTATCATGTCATATTCAATGAGAATGGGTGCTTCATAAAGAACCCAAAGGAAGGCTTCAAGGTCATTGCTCGAGGTAGAAGAGAAGGAAGGATGTTCACTTTGGACGTCTAACATCCACATGGAAAGGTCATGTACAATCAATGTCGTAACAAGAAGATTTCAGAGCTGGACTTATGGCACAAAAGGATAGGACACATCAACATTCCGAAGTTGAAGGACATGAGCAAACATGGTGGTAAGAGGTCTTCCAAAATTTAATAGCATTGGACTACATGAGTTATGTGAAGCTTATCAACTAGGAAAGCAAACGAGGCAGCCATTCAAGACGAGCAATTATGTGGCCCCAAATGTCTTGGACTTGATACATACGGATGTATGGGGACCAACCCAAGAGGCATCAATGGTTGGTAATAGATTTTTTGTCACCTTCATTGATGATTACTCAAGAAAGGTGTGTTTGTTTTGTATGAAGCAAAAATCAGAGGTGTTTTCTATATTCAAAAGATTCAAAGTTGAAGTTGAAAAAGAAACAGGATGGTCTATCAAAACCTTAAGGTCCGATGGTGGAGGAGAATACTTCTCCAAAGAATTTTCAGATTTTCTACAAGAGAATGGGATCAAAAGGCAGTTCACTTATAGGTTCAGACCACAACAAAATGGAGTAGCTGAGAGAAAAAATAGGCTAATTGTTGAAATTGCAAGATGCATGCTCAATGAGATGAAGGTACCATTGTACTATTGGGCAAAATCTACCAGAACCGCCATTTACTTGATGAATAGGTGCACAATATCAGGAATACATCACTTGACTCTAGAGGAGGTATATTCTTGTAAGAAACCTGATCTTACACCCCTCAAAGTGTTTGGATGTGTTTGCTTTGTTCAAATTCCACAAGAAGTTAGAACAAAGATGGAACCAAGGTCAGAAAAATGCATTTTCATCAGCTACTCGATGGAGCAAAAAGGATACAAGTGTTACAACCTAGAACAAAGGAATTAAGAGTCTCGCGGGATGTGGTCTTTGATGAATTAATATGGTATGAAGATAAAGGAAAGGAAAAGATTCTTGAAGAAGATTGTGATGATTATGCAGGAACAAATCAAAGAGAAGTTCGACAATCAAGCACAAAGGTTTCAGGTCTAGAGGCATCTACATCAAATGAAGAACGTTCAACATGGAGGGGGAGTCATTCTGTGTCTCCAAATTCAGCTCATAGTAGAATCAAAGAAGCAAGTGCTACTCCAAATAGTGAGATAGATGCAAGTGACGAAGAATATGAAGAGGTAATCACTCCGATGGTAAAGCTAAATAGGTTAGGAAGCAACTTTCTAAAGGCAATGAAAGAAGATCTTCAAGGACAAGGTATCCAACTCAAAGGTTGACTTATGATAGTTTTATGGCAACACATTTTGCATACATGATGTAGGTTATCAAAGACAAAGATCCTGAGACATATGAAGAAGCTTGCACGCAAAAGGAATGGAAGCAAGCTATGAAAGACGAGATTAAAGCTCTCAAAGATAATCACACATGGGAGCTAGTGCCAAAGAAAGAAGGTATGAAGATTTGTTCCAAACAAATGGGTGTTTAAAGTAAAGAGGAATGCTGATGGTTCACTAGCTAGATATAAAGCTAGATTAGTTGCCAAAGGATTTAAAAAAACACAAGGCATAGATTATGATGAAGTTTTCAACCCTGTTGCAAAGATGGGAACTATCAAAACATTAATCGCAATTGGTGCTTCAAGGAGATGGCCATTATATCAATTCGACATCAAAAATGCTTTTCTTAATGGAGAACTACAAGAAGAGGTATACATGAGTCAACCGGTTGGATTTGAAGATGAAAACCATCCACTCTTTGTTTGCAGGTTGAAAAAGGCACTTTACGGCTTGAAGCAAGCACCAAGAGCATGGAATCAGAGATTGGTAGAATATCTAACTAAGTGTGGATACAAACCGAGTAGTGCAGATCCTTCATTGTACATGAAGAAGGAAGAAAATAGAGAGGTATATATTTGCATATACATCGATGACCTCATCATGACAAGAAATGATCTTACAGCGATTAAGGATATCAAAAGGAAGCTTGGTAAGGAGTTTAAAATTTCAGATCTTGGAGAGCTGAAATATTTTATAGGAATTGAAGTTGTTTATGGAAAAAGTGGCATCTACTTGATGCAAAGGAAGTACTTGTTGGATGTTCTTTTCAGATTTGGAATGAGTGAATGCAAACCACTCACTCAACCCAGGGACTCAAATACAAAGATTTGCTCAAATGATGGAGAACTATTGGAAGTTGTAATGACATACAGAAGCACTGTAGGATCATTAATCTATGCAAACATTACAAGACCCAATTTATCTTATGTTGTTGGTGTACTTTATCAATTTATGCAAGCCTTGACAAGTCAACACTTAAATTCAGTCAAGAGAGTGTTGAGATACATAAAGCATACAGTTAATCATGCTTTGTTTTATACGTTTGATGAACAACTGCAGGTCAAAGGCTTTAGCGATGCTGATTGGGCAGGTTCAAAGGAGGATAGGAGATCAACCTCAGGTTATGTGTTCATGATAGGAAGCAAACCTATCACATGGAGCTCACAGAAACAACCTACTATTGCACTTTCATCCATGGAGGCTGAATATAGAGGATTAGCATTTGCCACATGTGAAGCAATGTGGATTAAAAAGCTTTTGGCTAATCTTGAAGTGCAAGTTGAAACCATCCCTATATATGGTGATAAACTGTCAAGTATTTACTTGGCAAGAAATCCTATGTTTCATGCAAGGAGCAAGCACATAGAGGTCCACTACCATTATGTAAGGGAGAAGGTATTCAACAAAGATGTGGAGATAAAGTTCATCAAAACCAAAGAGCAGGTTGCAGATATGTTTACAAAGTTCTCGCATGCTTCTAAACTCAAAGGTTTCAAGGATGTGATAAATTTGCAGGACATGGTTGAAGATAACTCCCAAATGAGCTTGAGGGGGAGTGTTGAAGATAAATGTACAAGATCATTTTCATAGGAGCTATGCTTGGATAAATTTACCAAATATAAAGATAAAGGAAAAGAAGAGAAAAAAGAAAAAAAGAAAAGAAAAAAGTCTAGTCAAAATTCATGATGAGTAAGAGATACAATATCTTGCTTTGTAGTGAGTGGCATGTAGTGGGGAAAGTGGTGAGTTAAGAAGGAGGCACAAACTTATTCACATGCTCATTGGTTATAAAAGCAAAGTGGGAGCACATACAAAACAAAGAGAGAAAGAGGCAAGAGCTCCCACTACTTAGATCTAGCCATTTTATCATTTTTTCTTCCCTTAGACTCCTTCCATTCGGACATCAGTTTGTACATAGCTCTATTGTGAAGCTCATATCTTAGTATATATGTAACCATTTCTTGCATTTTAAACATTCATTAGAAAGCTTATTTTGTGCACTTTTTGCATACTAAATATCGTCTTCAAAGCTTATATATTCTGTGAGATATCAATGAAAGAGTAAAGTCTAGTTTTTCAGTATACATGTGTAGATAGGTAGTCTATTTTGGGTTGGTTAAATTTCCCGACCAAAACATATCCAAATTGCTTCATATTTTGTCTTCTTTGAAAACTCCTGGCCTGTAATTTTTCTATACCAAATATCACATTGAGAAGATTTATATTCTGTGAGATATCTGTCAAAGAGTGAAGTCCAGTTTTATAGTGTACTTATGTGTGCAAGTGGTCTATTTTGGTCACTTGCGTTTCCGAACCAAACCTCATCTAAATTACTTGTTTTTTAGCTTATTAGAAAGCTACATGTGTCTAATTTCTCTGTACCAAATATCTTTCTCAAAGGATATATATTCAAAGAGCTATCAGTCCAAGAGTGAAGTTCAATTCTTTAGCATACTTGTGTGGATAGGTAGTTCATCTTTGTCAGTTGCTTTTCCTAATCAAAATGTGTCCAAATTAACTTATTTATAGCTTGTTAGAAAGCTCTCTTTGTCTACTTTGATTAACTAAAGGCACAAGTCCATTTGAGTTTTGTATTGAGAGCAACAAGCTATCTTATGTGCAGCTATTTGTCCAAGTGTTGGAATTACAAGGGTTCACTACACATTTTCGTTGTGCATAGGAGAACTCATTCTCTACAAAACTCACCAAACGTTTGATTCCAAAATGAGAAAACATTGTGTAAAGATTTCTTGCTATGGTCATCAATTGTAAATTCATTATCTTTTTCTACTAATAGGATGTTATTTGTGATAGGACAATCATGGAACATAGCTTAGAGACAATTTTCATCTAGTAAACATTGACAAGAACATGTCCTATGCAGGTAAGCTTTTACTGCATTTCATCTTTTCTTTATGGATTCCCTTTTACGTAGAGAGTAGAAAAGAGTTCAAAAAGTGCCTCTTTAATACGTCGTGTGGTATTTGCAATAGTAATCAATAGTAGTATTTGGTTCCACCCATCAATTCGTACTACTAACATGCACAACACCAAGCACACCTTTGGTGTGTTGATATATTTAGGTAGTGATGTGTGTGAACACACTAGGACCGCCGGGGCACTTTCTTCCCTCTTTAGGAGGTTTTTTTCCCCCGGCTTGTATATACGCCTATTGCCCTAATGGGCTACTTATCGTCGTACATTCTCTAGTAATACATTCTGTATTGTGTGTTGTGCTCCAAGCTTTCTTCTTCTTTCTTGTGTTGTTCGCATGCTTCCGCAGATGTCTAACTCCAACAATTGGTATTAGAGCAAGTCATTGCTTCATCTAGGGTGCCGTCGACACTCCGGTTGCAGTCTCAGAATCGCATGAATTTTTGTGAGCATACTCAAGGTGTTTTCGAGATCAAAATAGCTTCGCTATGTCATGCCAAAATTGTGATCTGAGCTCGTTTCGGCCTCCGAACGCACTATCCTAGTGCTTGTGCAGGCTATTTCATCTTTTTGTGCCAAAGGTATATACCAGTTTCTGTTCGCCAGTATAAGCGTCTCGAAGTCTGCTACAGGTCTAGTGGAATTCATTTGGGTAGTTCTGTTGAGCTTTTTGAGATACAATCAATTTTCTGCATCAAGGTATTTTAGTCACTGACCATGGCTGAAAGCAATGATTTATTCTATATGTTGGCTATTGAGGATAAGTTGGATGGTACCAACTACCCGTTATGGGCTTATATGATGCGACATGTGTTGGTTGCAAAAGGACTGTGGAACATTGTGTAGGGTGTCGAAAAACGTCATATTACACCAGCAATGGTTACAATTGCAGGTACTGAAGCTGATGCAGAAGGTGTCAAAGATGATAATATTCTGCATATTCCTATTTGTGCTTCAGTTTCTGCTGCACCTACTACAAAGCATATTTGCTGGGATGCCAAAGATGCCCAGGCACATGCATTGATAGCTTTGTCTATCAAACGTGCCATTATTCCTCACATTCACTCTTGCAAAACAGCTAAGGATGCTTGGGATACACTTACCACATTGTACCAAGCTAGGAATGAGGCTCGTGTTGCTTACCTCCGAAAATAGTTGGAGAGTGAGCACATGAATGAAGGTGATTTTATGGATAGTTTCCTAACAAAGATCAAAGACTTGAAGGAACAGTTGATTTCTGTTGATGAGGTTATACTAGATAGCTCACTTGTGCAGACCGTTCTGAATGGTCTTCGTGATTCATATCAGAGTTTTGCTTCTACCCTTTGGTTGATGATGAAAGGCAATCCAAATGCCTTATCATTTGAGGAGTTAGTCTCTATTCTGTTGTCGGAAGATGACTCCAGACAGAACAGGTCCATTACGGGAGTTGCAGATCAAGCTTTCCTGGCCAGTCAGAAGGGCAAAGGAAAATGAAGCTCTTCAACTAGTAAGCAAAAATCTGCTAATCCTACAAATTCGAAGAAGGAAGATAAAGATGAGAAGAAATCAGAAAAGCAGAAAGTTTTGTAAGTACTGTAAAGGGGATGATCATATCATAAAGAACTGTCCAAAACTGGCTGCTAAAGAGGCAAAGAAGAAAGAGGCTGGAATGGTTGTTGCAGATGCGTCTACACCAAAAATAGAGTATGTTAATCTTGTGTAGGAAGAAGAATGGGTGTTTACTACTCTTTGCAGTTTTGAACCATCTTCTCATGAGCTGTGCATGTCTGCAGTAGACTCAGATATTTGGTATTTTGACAGTGGGACAACCAAACATATTACCTCGCAGTGCAGTTTCTTCTCTTCACTCAAGCCTGCCCCTACAAGGAGTACTGTTATATGCACCAACAACTCCTCTTATCCTATTATGGGAGTTGGTAAGATCATTTTGACTACTGTTGATGGTAGTTCTTTCACTTTGTTAGATGCCTTATTTATGCCAGGGATGAAGAAGAACTTGTTATCAGTTTCTGCATTAGCCAAGATTAGCTTGGTTGTGAAATTTGTTGATGACAGGTGTATAGTTCATGATCTGTCAAATTGCGATGTGATTATTGGTTCTGGCAATTTATATCGTGGGTTGTATAAGCTCATAGACTATGAAAGATCTGTAAATGATTTGGCATGTGCAGTAAATGATTCTCAGGCTATGTCAGATGCAAAGTTTTGGCATGCACACTTTGGTCATCTGAATTTTGCTAGTTTGCTACGCCTGCAGAAATCTGAAATGGTGTCCTCTTTGCCCAAACTTGAGGCACTTGGATAACATGTTTGTGAAGGCTGTATTTTGGGCAAAATGCAGCGTTCGTCCTTTCCAAAAGATGGTTTAGTTTGGGCTACTCAGAAATTGCAGCTTGTACATAGTGATGTATGTGATCCTATGCAGACACCTTCTTTTGGGAATTATCTTTACTTCGTGACTTTCATCGATGATTTTTCCAGGCATGCATGGGTATATCCATCGAAGGCAAAGTCCGAAGTGTTCATGTGCTTCAAACAGTTTTTGGTTTTGGTTGAAAATCTGTCAACATCTAAAATGGGCACCCTCGGTTGTGATCGAGGGGGGGAATATATGTCTTCTAATTTTAATGCATTTCTGTCTGAATATGGGATAAAACACCAGTGTACAGTGTCGCATACACATCAACAGAATGGATTTGCTGAACAAAAGAATAGATCACTCATGGAGATGGTGAGGTGTATGGTTAAACGTCAGGCTTTACCACATAGTTTCTGGCTTGAGGCTATCATGTGTGTAGCATATGTATTGAACAGATATCCCACTAAAGTGTTGTAGTCTATCACTCCATATGAGGCTTGGCATGACCGCAAGCCATCTGTTGCTCATCTACATGTTTTTGGTTTTTTGGCATATGCATTAGTGCCTGAACAACATCGCAAAAAATTGGATGATAAAGCACTAAAATGTATTTTTGTTGGGTACAGTTCTGAAAGTAAAGGCTATCATCTGTATCATCCACAGACTAAATGCATTCTAGTTAGCCGTGATGTTGTTTTTGTGGAACATGCTATTCAGCCATTGCTTTCATGTACTAAGGAGACATTTGTTAGCTCCAAAGACATGTATGATACTTTGCTGCCTCTTTTTATAGGTGGATAGTCTAGTGATGGTCCTAATGAGGCAACTTCTCAGCCTTTTGCAGGTTTCATGTGATGATGCAGATAATTCCATTTCTAATGCAGATGTACATGATGCACTTATTGATGAGAGAGCTGATATTGAGCAGGCAAGAACTATGCCAAATGGCTGGTGCACACCTTGCATGATAGCAAATTAGATGCACCTCTGTCATATCCTACTTGTTCACGCTCTCATACTGTCTCTTTTGCATCAGATTGCTATACTATGGCTGCATATAGTCTCTATGATGAGAATGAGCCTGTTTCATCTCATGAAGCACAAAATTCAGAAAATTGGATGGCTGCTATGCAATCTGAATATGATGCTATAATGAAGAAAGGTACTTGTTCTTTATGTGACTTTCCTCTTGGCAAGAAGGCCATTGGCACTAAGTGGGTATACAAGCTGAGGCGTAAACCGGATGGTACAGTTGACAGGTATAAATCTAGGCTTGTTGCAAAGTGTTATGCACAAGAAAGAGGCATTGATTTTGATGAGACCTTTGCACCTACTTGCCGTATGACTACTGTTCGGAGCATCTGTGCACTTGCAGCTCATCATGGTTGGAATGTACATCAGTTGGATATTAAAACAACATTTCTGAATGGTGACTTGCATGAAGAATTGTATGTTTTTCAGACCCGTGGCTTTGTGCAGAAAAGGCATGAAAACCA
This sequence comes from Ceratopteris richardii, assembly GCA_020310875.1. Classification (NCBI taxonomy): domain Eukaryota; kingdom Viridiplantae; phylum Streptophyta; class Polypodiopsida; order Polypodiales; family Pteridaceae; genus Ceratopteris; species Ceratopteris richardii. Next base: position 102,665,599 of record CM035413.1, on the reverse strand, counting down.
GGTGTGTAGGTTAAAGAAGGCATTATATGGTTTAAAGCAAGCACCATGTGCTTGGTATGAGAAGATACATGCCTATCTGATTGCACATGGTTTTGAGAATAGTCCGACTGAAAGCACCTTATTTGTTAAGCGTGCTAATGATGTGCTTCTGATCATTGTTGTCTATGTTGATGACATGCTGCTCACTGGTCCTATTGAGAAGCATATTGCTGATTTTAAGGCTGATTTGCATGTCTCATTTGAGATGTCTGATTTGGGGCATTTGCATCACTATTTGGGCATTCAATTTATGCAAGTTGATGGTGGAATGGTTTTGTGTCAAAGGAAATATATTGATAGATTATTGCAGCGTTTTGGCCTTGAAGGCTGTAAGCCTATTGCCACTCCTATGGAGAGAGGTTTACGATTGAGACTTCATGATGCTGGAGATGCATTTGATGTTGTTTTCTATCAGCAGGATGTTGGATGCTTGATTTACTTATGCATTACTCAGCCAGATATTTAGTTTGTTGTCTCACAGATGAGTAGGTTTATGCATTGCCCAGGAGTCAAGCATTTGCAGGGAGTTAAGTGCATCTTTCGCTATTTGAGTGGTACTCGGTTACTTGGGTTGTTTTATCCCAAGGGGGGATCATGACTGCCATATTGGCATGCTTTTTCTGACTTTGATTGGGTTGGTTGCTATGACACTCGTGTGTCCACTAGTGGCTTTTGCTTCATGCTTGGTAGCTCATGTATATCTTGGTTGAGCAAGAAGCAGCCTACTATGGCCACTTGCAGTTGTGAGGCTAAGTATAGGCCATCTTATACAGCAATTTTTGAGTGTGTGTGGCTCAGACGCCTTATGGCTGATTTGGGTGTTGGTCAGACTTCTGCCACCACCATCTTCACTCATAGTCAAAGCGCATTGGCAATTGCAAGGAACCCTATGTTCCATGCTCGCACTAAGCACATTGAGGTGCATTATCACTATGTCAGGGAGAGGTTCTCTGCTGGGGAGATCAGCTTGGCATATGTGCCCACGCAGGAGAACATTGCAAACCTTTTCATGAAGGCTCTACCTAGGAAGAAGTTTGAAGCTTTCCGCAAAGCTTTGGGCTTGCTTCCTTTTGTGGATTGATTTCCACATAGCTTGGCACTTCCTTATACATGAGTGCCAGCTCCTTGTTCACCGCATCACTCCCAGGGGGGATTTGTTGATATATTTAGGTAGTGATGTGTGTGAACACATTAGGACCGTCGGGGCACTTTTTTCCCTGTTTAGGAGGTTTTTTTCCCCTAGCTTGTATATACGCCTATTGCCCTAATGAGCTACTTATCTTTGTACATTCTCTAGTAATACATTCAGTATTATGTGTTGTGCTCCAAGCTTCCTCTTCTTCCTTGTGTTGTTCGCGTGCTTCCGCAGACGTCTAACTCCAACATGGTGCTTTTTGTTTTAGTATAGGTTCCCTCTTTGAACATAATGGCAAAATCATTCTAGCTTACACTCCTTGCTTTCCATAAACATACCCTCCTTCACTTAAGTGATACATTACTTACCTTGTTGAACCTATTCAATTATGTCTTTCTTCCACATTTCATTAGTGAATTTCATTTTATCTCTTGTTATTTACTTTTTTTTAGTCTAATATCGCTCTATTTCCACCTTTTCCATTCTTTCCCACCCTTCCTCTAAAATTACCTTCATAAATAGTGTCTTCAGAACCCATTTGTATTTCTTTTTTCGATCTTGTCAGACTAAATGGGAAGATATGAAGCCTATCTCCTCTACGTACAGCAACAAACTCCAGTCCATCTGCCCTTGTCCGGTAATCTCAAATAAAAGCTCATTCATGCTCATGAATCCAACATAACTCTCAATAGCTTTCAATTCGTTTGTTCACGCACCTGCATGCGCTCAATATCTTGCCTTTTTCGGTTTCTTGATCACAGACATATGTTAGCTAGCCGTCTTAATGTGATTAGGTTAATGGGTCCTTTTGCCTGTCGGTATACAACTCACAACCATTTTACTACCTTCATTTATTCTGTAAGTGACATGCATTGAAACTTTTATAGGGCAAAATCAGTCCTGGGTGCTGTGCGTGCATAACTTTTCACTTAGCCTCTGTTCTATTACGCAATATCCACTCGGACAATCTGGTTGCCAGAATACATCGATGCGTTCGAAACAATTAATCATCTCATATGAGTAGGCTTAGAGGGTTGATTGATCTCCTATTCAACAGTTCCATGATGATCATATGAAACGACATTAATAGAACTCCTACATGCCGAGGGCGAACAATCGACTCAGTTTATTATGGAGTTACAGAAAACAGAATAGTCTTTTCAATTTTTTCACAATATAGTGATTGTCACTGTGTGATTTGATTCTTGCAGAAAATACGAAACAAAGAAGAGGTACATATTGAAGTCCAATGTTATTGTATTGCCCTTTTTTTTTTGACAAAAGAAGAAACATAATACTACTCTAAAAGTGCATACATTCTTTTCTTACAGTGCGGACTATAATCAAAACCCTTCATGGTTATTGAAATGTATAAATGGATGCTTACTTCTCTTTCTTTTAGTTGATTCTTGACAAAGGATCACCCGATCACTATGAAGGTTTTTGATTACTTCTCCTTAAAGAGTACAGATGAATTGTTCTTCTTTCCTCCGGTGAGTCTGGGAATTTTTCTCTGTTGAAGTGCAATCCCTCTTCTTCTTCCCTGCTAATGTTCTCCTCTCCTAACTGTTGTCCTGTGAGTTTCCTTCCCTGTTGTAGAATCGAATCCACAGAAAACTTCTGTCTCCTGTGTGACCTCCTCCTCTCTATCTTTTATCTATAAATTAAATGGACTCACTTCGCAGGCATGTTGCTCATAGCATATGTCCAAACATTTTTGGAATACAACGTTTTCTGACAACATTACAACCATTAAATCTGAAAAAAAACCATATCCTTTTTCTTTCCCTATTCCGTTGTGCTCTTCCCATCATTCAGCGCTTCCTTTTATATTTGTATTCCAAGGCACTTCCACTGTTGGCCGTACCTTCATTCTATTATTTCTCTGCAACCACAGAAGCTTCTTTCCCTCTTCCATTTCTGCTAAAGCTTCTATCCGTTACCACTTCATAAATTCAGCGCAGCCATCAAACTATTTGAAGCACGAAAAATAAGAAGTAACCAGCTATGGCGAACAGAGAACCCATAAATGTATGCCATAGGTTGATCATGTGACTGATACTAGGAGATGTCCATCCCTATGATAAGATGCCGATCTTTCTTCTATCCCTCTGTTCCCCTTCAAAGCTCATCTCTGCCAGCCCTTCCTCCTTCAGCCAAGAGTAACCACCTAAAAACACCAGAGCAGATCTCCTTCGCTTTCCCCTTTTTTCCTTCAGCGTCCATCTGCCCTCTTCAGAAAGTAATGAAGTAGTCTCTCTGATCCATTCACTCCTCTCTGCGCCTCCCGAATATGACAGACCAGATGCCACTTCTTTTTCTCACCTTTGTTGCAGTCCCCCAAAAGAAAACTGAAGAGAGACCTCGATGCTCCGCTCTGTCCTCCCTCCTTATCAGATCAGCGCTCCCTCCTTAGCTCTATGCGAACTCCAAAAAGAAAACGAAGAGAGAACTCCTGGTCCGCAATTTTCCTCCTTATCTGTAGCTGGTCGCGCCAACACCGAAGGGCCCCCTTCTAGAGTCACCCAAAACCACAGAAAAAGCCCCCCCCTTTTTTCTGTTCGTGGCCCCAAAAAACGAGAGGGAGAGAGAGAGCCTAAAAAAACGCGAAGCCCTCTCCCTTATCTCCTTATCTGCACACTAATATTACCTCGATCATATGCACTTACATCCTTGAATTTCTGTCGGGCAAACAACATATAGTGGTGAGACCAAAGGCATTCGAGTGTCAAAAGCTACAATCAAGTAATGTTATCACATAGGATCTAGCAGCACCAAAATTTGGATAACAGATGCTACTCAGAATATTGAGGATAAAAATACTCCTTGCTACAATGTGGCTCCTTGAAGCTACAAAATACCCGCTATTGTGGTTGATGTGCAGAAGGTTTGGCTTATGGGTGCCGACCTCACCCTTTTGTGCGAAATCCTTAAGCAACCATGTGAGCCCATCATCTCTTTATGTCCACCATCGGCAAACCATTAAACATCCCTCGAGCTTCTTGAACCATGTAACAGTTGGCATACATCATAGCCAATGCAGTGCCAGCGTCCAAGGGGTAATACTAGAGGTGCTTCACATGCTGCATGGTACGGTAATGTAAATTGGAACTGGTTATCGCCAAAAGCTCTTCTTGTGTCACCAAGGGGTGCCCAGGCCTCATGTTCTGCTTCAAAGCATCTAATTTTAATGCGACATTGCATGCCAAAAGCTCCTGCAAACTGAAATCAAACATATTTTCCTACCAAATAGACCCACATTAATGCATAAAAACCAACCATTTTGTGAGCTAACATCTCTAAAGAGTAAAGGGGCTTCAGACATAGACCGCCTCTAGGGAGAAGAAATTTAATTTTATTTTTCTCAACTTTAGAGATCATTAAAGATTTCCTACTTCATCCATCGCCTTCTTCACTATACATAGATTCAGGCTCACCTATCCTTTTTACCCATTTTTATATATAAAGCAGTGGTATTATTCTTTGCATGTATAGTATAGCTTGGAAAATACTGTGGGCATGTTATACTGATTTCCTCATGGCCGATTGAGCCCTTGTGCAGGATTTAGCGTTGATTTCATTGTCCTTCACAATTTCTATAATTTCAGGTTTCAGGTTATAGGGTTTAGAGTTTAGGGATTCCTGTTTAGGGTTTAGGGTTTAGGGTTTGGCATTAAGGGTTTAGGATTTAGGGTTTAGGGTTTAGGATTTAGGGTTTAGGATTTAGGTTTTAGGGTTTAGGGTTTAGGATTTAGGATTTAGGCTTTATGGTTTAGGGTTTAGGGTTTAGGGTTTAGGGATTAGAGTTTAGGGTTTAGGGTTCAGGGTTTAGGATTTAGGGTTTAGGGTTTGCCATTAAGGGTTTAGGATTTAGGACTTAGGGTTAAGGCTTTAGGCATTAGGGTTTAAGCTTTAGGGTTTGGTGTTTGGGGTTTAGCACTTAGGGTTTAGATTTTAGGGTTTAGGATTTAGAGTTTAGGGTTTAAGGTTTGGGCTTTAGGATTTAGGGTTTAGGGTTTAGATTTTATTGTTTAGGGTTTAGGGTTATGGTTAACGGATTGGGTTTCGGGGTTTAGGGCTTTGGGTTTAGGCTTTAGTGTTTTTTGTGTGGGGTTTAAGGTTTGGAGTTTAGGACTTAGGGTTTAGATTTTAGGGTTTAGGGTTCGGGGTTTAAGGTTTTGGGTTTAGGATTTAGGGTTTAGGGTTTTTATTTTAGGTTTTAGGGTTTAGGGGTTATGATTAAGGGATTGGGGTTTGGGATTTGGGGTTTGGGGTTTAGGGTTTAGGATATAGGGTTTAGTGTTTAAGCTTTAAGGTTTAGGGTTGAGGATTTAGAGTTTAGGATTTAGAGCTTAGGATTTAGGGGTAAGGGATTAGGGTTTAGGGTTTAGAATTTAGAGTTTAGGGTTTAGGATTTAGGTTTTAGGGTTTAGGGTTTAGGATTAAAGGTTTGAGTCTAGGATTTAGGTTTTAGGGTTTCATAGTGTTAGGGTTTAGGTTTAAGGGTTTACATAGATAGATAGAGAGAGAGAAAGGTAGGTGAATACATTGTTTCTTAAGTTGAAAGGGCATATATAGATGCTACAAAAGAGTTTACTAGAGGAAACAACATGTGGACATAAACAAAATAAGAAAGAATAGGTTCCGGTATAGTTTTCCTTGATTATGATTATGGACATGCATGCTAAATTGAGCGTCTTATTTCAATGTAATTTGGTTAATGCAAATTATATCTAGCATATGGGCCAATAAATAGAAGATATCCATGTGGAGGTTTGAGAAATTTCCCACCTAATATAAGAGTGAAGCACATGTTTGGATATAGGGAACTTGCAAAACTCTGATGTGGTTTCAAGAGAATAGATAAACTAGTGGAAGACTATATGTGTAAGCTATGTGTGTTGTATATAAGAATATAGATTAAAAATGGAAATCGTGCCAAAGTGATCCATGGCATTTACATTTCAAACTTTTAGATAATGTGAGTCTTTTGGGACTCTGATCAACAAATTGGTCATATTGTTTAATAAAGAAAGTGGATTATAATATGATATCGTGTTTGGCTATATAAAAAAGGGCATCTTGTATTATTCCTTCTGGATCTACAAAGCACATAATAAGAAAAAATGAGTGTTTATGTAGCTCTTATTGATGAAACGGCGAAGAAAAGAGCCCAAGCAGAGAGCGATGAGAGAGTTGGACGGGTAGAAAAAGAGAATGCAAAAATGAGTAGCAAGCTCGGTAGGTGGATGAATCGGAAAGACGATGAGATGCGAGTACAGGTAGAGGACCCGAAAGCAGGAAAAATGGAGGAAGAGCTGAAAGCGGTGTTGGATAGGTTGGATGCATTCGGAACGGAGTTAGAAAAAATGAAGAATGAATTGTTGAAGAAGGTAGATGATCTAAATGAAGAAAATATGAGTAGGATTTGGGAGGAAAGATCGATTAGAGAGGAAGTCGAGAAGTTGACTGTTCGAGTTGAGAAGAGGGAGGATGTTCCCCGCGAATCTGCAAAAAGGGTGAGAGAGGATAAAGAGATGGAGCAAATATGGAATCGGTTCCGAGGCATCGACTGTGACTTGTTCCAATATCAGAGTGATATTGAGCGCAACAAACAAGGATTAAGGGACTTAGCGGCGAGGCTCGAATCATTGAGGAGCACAACGAGCAATGGTAATTTTTTAGGTCATTTGTCGGGTCAGGTAGAAGCTCTGCGAGGCAGAGGTTGGAGATGAAAAGAATAGACGAGGCGATGGATGTTGGTGAGGACGGCTGTAGTCAGACTAGGGTTTGCTTTGCGGATTACGAGTCTGAGATGTGAGGACGGATGGACCAAGTCTGTTGTACACTTAGGACTGAAGTGACATTTCAGAGGTTTCAGGTCGACGAGGTGATTAGTATGTGCGGGTTTTGCGAGGACGGGTTGACCATGGCATTAGTGGCTGGATTTTGGTTTGAGTAGCAGTAGAGAGGAGATATGTCTCATCGGGATGTCCACAGGGAATCTATGTGTGTGTGTCGTGATTGGTTGGGTTGGGAAAAAGTCCTTTCTTTTGTCTCCTAATTCTCGAGATGCGGGAATGAAAAGAAAATGAAAAAATATATGTTTGTGTATGTGTGAGTGTGGCTACGCGCCTATGTGGGCCGATAGGTGGGTGGACCCACTTTGGCCGGGTGGTCAAAGCCACGAACCGATGTCGGTTTCGCATAGGGCTAGTTGTCTGTGTGTCGCGCGCTGCGTTGGGTTGGTAGATGGGTAGAACAAACTCGATCGGGTGGTCGAGTCCACGAGTCGCATCCAACTTCGGCGTAGGCCGGCAAGTGTGAGTAAATATGTGAAAAAAAATGATGAAAAAAGAGAGAAAAAAATGTGGAAAAAATGAATGAGAATAATTCCTCGCTCGAGGGGGGACATAAGAGAGGCAAGAGAGCATGATGCTCGGATGGGAATATGTGTTTGTGTTTGTGGGGATATGGGAATGTGTGGATTCCTGATGAGGCATGTCAAATCAACGCTTAAGCTCGGCTAGGGTTTTGGCTGCGACGTGTTTGTGGAAAGCTTGGACTTGAGAAATCCAATCATGCTAGGTACCTTGTTTGTGTGCAAACCTTCGGGAAGTGTTCAGTTTGGGCTCTTAGGTGGTGCAATGACTTGTGAAGTTCGGAATCGCGTCGACGATGAGTGATCTTGTTAGAGTGAGCTCGTGTTAGGCTTGAGTGGTCTTTGTCGTGTGTCCATCAATCTAGGAGTGGTGTGGTGGTGACCTAGCATGGAATTTAGTTGATGAAAAAAAAAAAAAACAAAGAGTCGATGGAATGAAAAGCGGGTAGTGGAAACCCTAGGTAGAAGGGGAATGAACAATCGGCGAGAGAACCCAGCTAGAAACGAAAAATAAAAGTGGGGAATGGTTTTGATTATATATGGTGTGTGTGGAAAGTGTGTTGAGTATGCATGTGGAACAAGGATTTGTGATGTGTTGAACGAACAGTCGAGAAGAGTGACGAGAGCGAATGTGGACATGTCTTCTGCTTGTATGCATATGGGTTGTGACGAGCTTGCATGTATGACGACGATGTGTGATGTGATTTCCTGATGTGTGTTTGCTCTTTCCATTTTGGTTGTAAATGTTATTGTGATTTGATGACGAAAAGTTCTAATGTTTTAATGAAGTTTGCAGACAGGTGGACATGGCAGTGAAGATGCGAGAAGATGGACGAAGATGGTAAGTGATGATTGGATTTTGGTACTGACCGATGATTGTATGAGGGTGATTGCAGGTGCTACATTGAGGAAGAAGAGTATGGTCATGTAAGGTAAAGACTTGTATTTGATTGAGTGATGAGCACATGTTGGATGATTTGAGCGCAGGAACAATTTGGCTCGTCGAGGACGACATCGCAATTAAGAAGAGGGGAGTATGTTAGCTCACAAAATGGTTGGTTTTTATGCATTAATGTGGGTCTATTTGGTAGGAAAATATGTTTGATTTCAGTTTGCAGGAGCTTTCGGCATGCAATGTCGCATTAAAATTAGATGCTTTGAAGCAGAACATGAGGCCTGGGCACCCCTTGGTGACACAAGAAGAGCTTTTGGCGATAACCAGTTCCAATTTACATTACCGTACCATGCTGCATGTGAAGCACCTCTAGTATTACCCCTTGGACGCTGGCACTGCATTGGCTATGATGTATGCCAACTGTTACATGGTTCAAGAAGCTCGAGGGATGTTTAATGGTTTGCCGATGGTGGACATAAAGAGATGATGGGCTCACATGGTTGCTTAAGGATTTCGCACAAAAGGGTGAGGTCGGCACCCATAAGCCAAACCTTCTACACATCAACCACAATAGCGGGTATTTTGTAGCTTCAAGGAGCCACATTGTAGCAAGGAGTATTTTTATCCTCAATATTCTGAGTAGCATCTGTGATCCAAATTTTGGTGCTGCTAGATCCTATGTGATAACATTACTTGATTGTAGCTTTTGACACTCGAATGCCTTTGGTCTCACCACTATATGTTGTTTGCCCGACAGAAATTCAAGGATGTAAGTGCATATGATCGAGGTAATATTAGTGTGCAGATAAGGAGATAAGGGAGAGGGCTTCGCGTTTTTTTAGGCTCTCTCTCTCCCTCTCGTTTTTTGGGGCCACGAACAGAAAAAAGAGGGGGGCTTTTTCTGTGGTTTTGGGTGACTCTAGAAGGGGGCCCTTCGGTGTTGGAGCGACCAGCTACAGATAAGGAGGAAAATTGCGGACCAGGAGTTCTCTCTTTGTTTTCTTTTTGGAGATCACATAGAGCTGAGGAGGGAGCACTGATCTGATAAGGAGGGAGGACAGAGCGGAGCATCGAGGTCTCTCTTCAGTTTTCTTTTGGGGGACTGCAACAAAGGTGAGAAAAAGAAGTGGCATCTGGTCTGTCATATTCGGGAGGCGCAGAGAGGAGTGAATGGATCAGAGAGACGACTTCATTACTTTCTGAAGAGGGCAGATGGACGCTGAAGGAAAAAAGGGGAAAGCGAAGGAGATCTGCTCTGGTGTTTTTAGGTGGTTACTCTTGGCTGAAGGAGGAAGGGCTGGCAGAGATGAGCTTTGAAGGGGAACAGAGGGATAGAAGAAAGATCGGCATCTTATCATAGGGATGGACATCTCCTAGTATCAGTCACATGATCAAGCGATGGCATACATTTATGGGTTCTCTGTTCGCCATAGCTGGTTACTTCTTATTTTTCGTGCTTCAAATAGTTTGATGGCTGCGCTGAATTTATGAAGTGGTAACGGATAGAAGCTTTAGCAGAAATGGAAGAGGGAAAGAAGCTTCTGTGGTTGCAGAGAAATAATAGAATGAAGGTACGGCCAACAGTGGAAGTGCCTTGGAATACAAATATAAAAGGAAGCGCTGAATGATGGGAAGAGCACAACGGAATAGGGAAAGAAAAAGGATATGGTTTTTTTTCAGATTTAATGGTTGTAATGCTGTCAAAAAACGTTGTATTCCAAAAATGTTTGGACATATGCTATGAGCAACATGCCTGCGAAGTGAGTCCATTTAATTTATAGATAAAAGATAGAGAGGAGGAGGTCACACAGGAGACAGAAGTTTTCTGTGGATTCGATTCTACAACAGGGAAGGAAACTCACAGGACAACAGTTAGGAGAGGAGAACATTAGCAGGGAAGAAGAAGAGGGATTGCACTTCAACAGAGAAAAATTCCCAGACTCACCGGAGGAAAGAAGAACAATTCATCTGTACTCTTTAAGGAGAAGTAATCGAAAACCTTCATAGTGATCGGGTGATCCTTTGTCAAGAATCAACTAAAAGAAAGAGAAGTAAGCATCCATTTATACATTTCAATAACCATGAAGGGTTTTGATTATAGTCCGCACTGTAAGAAAAGAATGTATGCACTTTTAGAGTAGTATTATGTTTCTTCTTTTGTCAAAAAAAAAAAAGGGCAGTACAATAACATTGGACTTCAATATGTACCTCTTCTTTGTTTCGTATTTTCTGCAAGAATCAAATCACACAGTGACAATCACTATATTGTGAAAAAATTGAAAAGACTATTCTGTTTTCTGTAACTCCATAATAAACTGAGACGATTGTTCGCCCTCGGCATGTAGGAGTTCTATTAATGTCGTTTCATATGATCATCATGGAACTGTTGAATAGGAGATCAATCAACCCTCTAAGCCTACTCATATGAGATGATTAATTGTTTCGAACGCATCGATGTATTCTGGCAACCAGATTGTCCGAGTGGATATTGCGTAATAGAACAGAGGCTAAGTGAAAAGTTATGCACGCACAGCACCCAGGACTGATTTCGCCCTATAAAAGTTTCAATGCATGTCACTTACAGAATAAATGAAGGTAGTAAAATGGTTGTGAGCTGTATACCGACAGGCGAAAGGACCCATTAACCTAATCACATTAAGACGGCTAGCTAACATATGTCTGTGATCAAGAAACCGAAAAAGGCAAGATATTGAGCGCACGCAGGTGCGTGAACAAACGAATTGAAAGCTATTGAGAGTTATGTTGGATTCATGAGCATGAATGAGCTTTTATTTGAGATTACAGCATGGACAAGGGCAGATGGACTGGAGTTTGTTGCTGTACGTAGAGGAGATAGGCTTCATATCTTCCCATTTAGTCTGACAAGATCGAAAAAAGAAATACAAATGGGTTCTGGTTGTGCTAATCCTTCTTTATCACGCGTATTGCTTATTGATTGCATAGAGGAATTTGCTGGAACAATGTTGTACTTATAAGCTTAATCCTTTTCACCAAGGCACAAAATACTTTACGGCAACCATTTATCGCAGAAGAGCACATGTATATGTAGGAGAGAGAGAGAGAGAGGTCCTATGTTCAGTGCTGCTAGCAGGTCCAGAAGTTGAGAGGTGTTGTGAGATATCCTTGTAGTGATGGATTGCTGTCTACACGGTGTCATGAGGAGTGATAAGTTTCCCTCTTTTTCAGAGTAGATCTTGTTGACGTTGCTTAAGTCTTAAATGTCTTTTGTCCACGAGCTGCTGAGTTTACTGGTTCTCATCAACAATTGCCACAACCGGTCTCATGTTTTGCAACCGTAGCTAATTGCAGTGCTGCAGAAACCTTAGATCCCAATTGCAATGCTAAAGAATTAGATTCTCTGTTACAGCTTCATCGTGCTGGAGAGATAATAGCAAGTGAATCTTTGCTCTCCACTCTAAACATTCTGGTTGAGGCCCAGAGTAAGGAGATTTCGGTTTATAGGAAAGTACATGCTCTTATGATCAGTGTTGGCTCTTCCTTAATACAGTAGACCTGAATCGTGCTTGTATTTCTCTATCCGGGCATTCCTCCCGTTTGTTCGATGCAAACCTTCTCTCTGCAAGTCTCGAGGATCCTAATCCCTTGATATGGCATGCTATCATTTCCGTCCATGCTACAGTTGAGGAGCAACGGTTCGCTCTTCTTATTTATTTCCAGGTGAGGGAAAAAGGTATGAAGCCAAACAAGTCGCTGCACTTGTGTGCCCTAAAAGCTCGCTCATACCCAGATGCTTTAGGACATGGCAGATTAATACACAGTTATCTTCTCTGAGATGGTAAAGAATCAGGTGTAGTGGCTAGTGCATAGACATAAGAAAGATCCATTGTGAGACAATTGTGGGCTCTAGGTGATCCAAGTAGATCGATTCCGAGGGATTTGAACAAAATAAGTCTCGTATAATCACTTTTTCCTTGGGCTCAAGAGCCTTTCATTTGGTGCGTTTGCCGGGAACCATACGAGCTAGTGCATAGCCATAAGAAGAATCCATTGCGAGATCATTGTGGGTTCCAAATAATCCAAGTGGACCAATTCCACGGGGTTTGAGCAAAATAAGGACTTGAATAAGCATCTTTTTCGTGGGCATTAGGACTCAACAAGAGATGACTTAGCTTCATTCTCTCTTGGTGGTGCAAGCTCTCTAGAGGTCACTTGACTTCTTGCTCCCTCCTAAAGCTCAACTTTAAAATGTCATATCTAAAAACCAATGTACATTTTTTAAGAAAAATATTTGGGATCACGTGGTATTCAAACCAAACTCTCAAATGCGTTCTAGATCGCAAAAAATGATTTCTTGATGAAAACATTATGTCCCTTCACGATCTTGGGGATCTAAATTAGTAGTCAAGAGTTTTCCAAGATTAGTTCAATGCCGGTTTCTAGAGCAATTGCTAGTGTTCACTTTCTCTCAAAAATTTTAGTTTTGGGGAGTCTTTGGCTATAAAAATCTTGTGTCAAGCCCTTTGTTCTTTAAAAGTTTAAAAATCACCTAAAAAACTCCAAAATCCCACATACGATGGCCGAAGGTGCTAGAACACTTGTTGGTGTGCACAAGCCCTTTTTGAGTGCTTTGAAGGATTTTATGACATTGTCTTTGTTCTCCTATGGTTATAGAAGATACTAGTGGAGGTTTTCTTGATTTTTTCATACAAATGCAAAGAAACAATTGCCCTTGGTTTTGTGAAGCTAGTGCAAAGCATCTGCCAACATGTCAAAAGCAAGAACTTGCTGCAAATCATCCGGAACGACATAAACCACCAAGAATTTCCTTGGAGCCCTCAAAAAACAAAGAAATCATCCATGGATAAGAGTAAGAGGTTAAAGCGTTAAGATATGGTTGGAGAGTGAGATTATCCAAAGGCCCATATGTATAGGGGAGGAAACCTAGTTTTAGAGGAAATAGAAAAGCTATAAGATAACGTCGAAGGAGAAATCTTCAATGATTTCTCTACTGAACCATGACCCTCGATATCATTCCTTTAGAGAAATTGACCAATATTGTACCACACACAAGAGAGTGAAGACAGCAATTGACACATATAAAGGACTGGTAGAGTGGACAACTCAGCTACAAAGGAAGGATCATTGAACCCACCAATGATTCCCTATTGATCATTTATTAGGAAAATCTTCCTCTCAAAATTGAGCCCAAAAAAGAGAATTTGGACCCAAAAAAGGAAACAATAAAAATGCATACCAACATGCAAGATGCAAGTGCTTGAGTTCCAACTAGTTTTCCCGAGTATAACTAAGAGAAGCCCATCTCAATACTAAGAATTTAATCCAACTCTTGCCTTCTTTCCTTGTATTCAAAATTTGAAATCATGTAGATCATCATATGCGATGATCAATAACTGCTCTCTCAAGCTAACTAGTTTCCAATGATGATTAACTAAAACTCTCTCCAGTTCATTGTTGGGTAACTTTACATTATTTCAAATGAAACAAGATCTTTTAGATCTTTGTAAAGGTATTCACTCTCCAATTTTACACATCCAACATTCATAGTATAATCTAACATACAGAGAAGTATGATGTTTTAGATAGCAAAACCATATACCTATGTCACTAGTTTTACAACACAATATTTATCCCTTTTCGCAATCCTTCTACATAAACCCAGTTTTCTCCTAGTAAACTTTGTACTACCTCATATTTAATATCTTTACATAGGAACATTGTAGGATTTCCTAAAAAGGAAATACCTTGAAATATAAACACAAAACAATGGATTCATAGAGTCCAATGTGAACTTAAAGATCTAGACATGTGCAAATTTTAGAGATTTATGTATGTCCATTACCATCTTATGCTTCAAAGATGACATGGACCAATAATTAGGTTGTGGCCACTCTTAACTAAGAATATAATCAATCCTTATGATCTTGAACTTTCCATAATCATAATCTATAGAAGGAGCAATGTATTTGTGTGTGTAAAAGAAGATCCTCTTAGGAATAAATTTAGCAAGAGGTACATCTTGAAACAATAACATCCCAATGTCTATATTGAAATCATTGACTAAGAAATTTGATAGCATGAAGCAATCAAAATAGTACAGAAATACTCACAATGGATAGGATATCTAATTTTATTGGAGTTTTCCAACTTCCGGGTTGATATTGTGACAACATCTTGTAAGATAGAAATCATCCCACCATGTCTTTGATTCTTAATGCGTGAGATTTTACCCTTTCAATGAAGATCCAAATTTCTATGATGTCAAACATGATGAGGACCAAATCTAGATGGTTGCACGTACACCCATGCACCTTTGCAAGACTCCTATGATAGGCAACTTCCTTCTAGTTTTTTGATTTTATGGCATGTCATTGTGTGAACTTCATCCTTTGGTTGCCTATGAGTTGTGGAGATTTCCATGGGAGTCAGCGTTGGTGTAATTTTTGCAAAAGTTGGATGAGAAATATGGGAGAAAAAACACAATTTTTATGATATGGTAGAGATGGAATAATGGGGGGAGGTGACTTTTTGGGTTTAGGGTATGAAAATTGGAGGTTGAAGAGGGGAAAAAAGAGTTTTTTGAGTTATTTTGAAAAGAGTTACTTTTTGAGCTCTAATCAAGAATAGATTTTGACTTCAGAGTCAAAAATAGCTTTTTGACCTTGGAAAGTAATAGTGGGGTCATTTATGGTATTATGATGAGTCGGTAGTTCGTTAGGTTGCCAAATCATCCTGAGAATAAGATTTTTCTCTCGATAAGACAACCTTGAACCTAGGGAAATCATCTCCCCTCTTCGCCCTTCAACCTAGTAATTTATAGGGTATAGATTGTGGCCACCACCCTGTTTTGATTGGTGCATCACTAATCACTCCTTAATCTAAAAGGACAATTCAAATCTTATTTTTTTCCTAATGATTTTTCTTTTTAAGGAAGTTCAATGCCCAAGCATGGTTGGAAGCAAATAGTATGAGAGACCTAGATTATAACTATTGAAATACCATACAAAGAAAGATTAAGTGAACCAATTCCGGTTTCTTTCATTGGTGACCCATCACTCTCATAGCTTATGTGTGTCCATCTAAATAGGAAAGCAGAACCTAAAACAGTATGATGCAAGAAAGTTAATGGATTACAAGATGGTTGGCATCTCTTCCACTCGTGATTTAAGAAAGAGCAACATTATTCTCATATTGGTGTGCACAACCCCTTAAAATTGGAAGATGAATACTATCGAATAGAGACAATGTTTGACCATTATATCTTTAAGACTGATCTTTGGGAAGATGTTATAAAACTTTGCAGTAATCTCAAGTCAGCTTATAGAGCTCTTTACTAATATTAATACATGATCATACCCCAAGATTGTCCCTAAAAGGGAAAAACAACAACCAATAATACCCTAAAAAGTAGTTAGAATGTGTCTGGAGGATATAATAGTAAAAGCCTATGGAATTGTTTTTTGCACAGCCTATAAAACTTAAGTTGCACAACCAAATATTTTTACCGAGATACACAATAAGTTTATAAAACCTCTACTTGTAGAATCTACGTTTAAAGAGATGGATAAAGCTATTCTAGAAGAAACGAAAACCTTGTTCCACAATCTCTTTCATGATATATATATATATATATATATATATATATATATATATATATATATATATATATATATATATATATATATATATATATATATATATGAAAGAGAGATAGATACATATACAAATTAATTAAACCGCGTATTGAAAATCATGAAAAAAAAAAAATCAAACATATAACAGAGTGCTAGCTGCATCTCGACATCCTTCAATACTTATGTGCTAAAAGTTTAATCCACCCGCTTCGAAGAATTGTTGGGTCTTTAGGCATCTCAATTCAAACCAGGTTTTGGGGCATCTCAGTTCAAACTAAGCTTTCAAGCAAACAAGTTCAAACGAGTTCTCTCCTCTGGCCTTAGGGTTGTCCCTTTCGCATCCTAGTAGATGCTTCGCATTCAATCTCTACTTTGTGGAGGTCAGGGGATCCCATGGGTGCTATGCTCTTCTTTCATTTTATTTTCAAATTTATTCAAGCTATCAAGAAGAGTTTCTGCATTACCAGATTTTCATGCTCTGTATCCTAGTAGATACTAGATACTTCGCATTTCAATCCCTACTTTGTGGAGGTCAGGGGGATCCCATGGGTGCTATGCTCTTCTTTCATTTTATTTTCAAATTTATTCAAGCTATCTACTCAACAAGAGTTTCTGCATTAGCAGATTTTCATGCTCTGCATCCTAGTAGATACTAGATACTTCGCATTTCAATCCCTACTTTGTGGAGGTCAGGGGATCCCATGGGTGCTATGATCTTCTTTCATTTTATTTTCAAATTTATTCAAGCTATCTACTTTGTGGAGGTCAAGGGTTCCCATGGGTGCTATGCTCTTCTTTCACTTTATTTTCATTTATTCAAGCTATCTGCTTTGTGGAGGTCAGGGGATCCCATGGGTGCTATGCTCTTCTTTCATTTTATTTTCAAATTTATTCAAGCTATCAACAAGAGTAGATCTTAAAAATAAAAATGAAAACTCCTTTTAGAAACAAAAAAAGAATTTAAGCAATTTTTCATCAAGCATATAACAGAGATGCAGAACCATGGGATTGATAGAAAAACAAAGAGAATCCAATGGGTAGAGATACCCACTCAACGTACATCCTGACAATCTTTCTTTATAGAAGATTTATCCTAAGTGTTGATTGAATGTTATTAAATAGAATGAAAAAAAAAGGAAAATATAAATCGCACGGTCAATGGATGACAATAAAGAAACACTCTACAATATACAAATCATTTCTACATATTGAGTTTGTTAATTTATTTGTCACGGGTGATGTAACAAGTTTACTTTAGATATTTTTCCAAAGAAATATTGCAATGTAAAGAATTGTACAATAATTTCTAAAACACTCTCGCAGTGTAGTGAATCATAGTTAATATCATAATTAATCTTTCAGACACACACCCACACGCATACATTCATACATACATACACTCACACAACATACGTGCACTCACACACATACATATACGCAACATACATATACACACACGTACAAACATACATACATGAACAAATTCATACGCAAATTCATACATACACATCCATACATATATGCATACATACATACACATACACAAATAAACACATAGACATACACATGTACATATGCACACACACACATTCACATGCACACATAAATAAACACATACATACATGCACAAGGTGATCATGAAGATGTATGAAGCGAGTAGAGGAAATTGTTCATCAAGCATATATTCAAGCTAATACATTCAGTTTTCGGGGGCGAAGCGTTTACCGGGTGTATAATAGGACGTTAACGCATTGGGGTGGGGCTTGGCCACTCTAAGTTCAAGGTAGGGGATCAACCCTTTCATCTAGACATCCTTCACCACTTATGTGTTGAGAAGTTTAATCCACCCCCTTCTAGGGATTGCTGGGCCTTCATGCATCTAAGTTCAGAGTGGTCTTCTTGGCTTCTCAGTTCAAACCACGTTTTTGAGCAAACAAGCTCAAACTAGTTCTCTCTTGCAGCCTTAATATTGTCCCTTCACAATGTCTCACACATACATAAATAAAAACATACATACACACACTCACATTCATAAACAGACACTCACATGCATACATACATACATACATACATACCCATACACAAATAAACACACACACATACACATGCACATAAACACACATACTCACATACACAAAAGTTTACCAAAAATGCTTCCAAAAATATTGCAATGTTAAAAAGTGTACAATGGTTTCTAAAACATTCTCGTAGTCTAGTTCATAATATTTAATTTTCTATCATTGAAGTATGTGCATACATAAGAGAGTAGAGGGAAAACAAGAAAGCTAATACCTATGAATACCTAAAGCACATCTAGAAGAGATCAAGGAGACATATGTATCTATCCTCTATGTGACATGACATCATTGAAAAGGAGCGTGCAAAGAAGTTTTCTGCTTTTCTTTTATTATACATATCTTGCTTTGACAATGAAAAAAAGATACTCCACAACGCTTATTTCTCTCTCGTCATGTCAAAGCAACAACGAATGTCTTTTCTTTTATTGAGCAGACAATGAAAAGCAAAATAGAATCACAAAGTAGAGAGAAGGGCTTACAAGCGAACGCAATTGAAGAGACTCTCTTCACACTCCTTGTAGATGACGTCGTGTCACTTTACAGCATACATACCTACATGAGAGCATACATACATATACAATTTGTAGATAGATACAAACATATATACATACAAAAATACTACATAAACCTGCTCATATGAGAGACAGCAATTAAACTAAATATCGGGCCTATTTATGCATGATCAAAGCAATTATCCGACAGCCTATTGATAGAGAATGACATCAAATGCATCTCCAGCATCATGAAGACTCAACCATGAACCTGTTTCCATATTTAGTATGAATGTCCTTTTTGCAAAAAATCACATTAAGACAAGTACCATGCTTCATAATAGCATCATCTTCATCAAAAGAAGCAGGTTCATTCTCATCACAAAAATTAGAGGTAGCCACTAAATACAAATATGATGCAAAAGAAGCACTATGAGAGCCTCAACGGGTATGATATGATAAAGGTGCATCTAATTTTCTATCTCTTGAAATCTACACCATCCATTTATGCATAGTTTAATCCTCTTCTATGTCATTCCTCTCATCAGCAAGTGCATCATCTAAATTTTCATCAAAAATGGAATGATCTACATCAACATATGGAGCCTGTAAACATTGAGAATTTGCCTCATTTGGATAAGCATTGACTATACACCTATAAAAAGAGGTAGCAAAGTGTCCTAGACATTTTTGGAGCTAATTGAAGTCTTCTTGGTACATCAAAGTAATGGTTGAATTGCATCTTCCACAAAAAAAACATCATTGCTAACAAAAATGTGTTTAATATGTGGATGATATTTACGATCACCTTTTCTTTTAGAATGATATTCAACAAAAATACATTTCAGTGCTTTATCATCCAACATCTTCAATCCATTGTTTTTCTTTTTCTTTAATATTTTGTTTGTACTCTCATCCTCGTCAATTTCTTTGATATCCTCATGTTCACTTTGAATATTTTCTTCTTTATTAATATCATGGCTCAATTGAGCTTTCAAAGGTTCCACTTTCTCTTGATCAAAAAATTGTTCATTCTCTAGAATCTTTGGATCACATACTACATAACATTTGTCATGTTTCTTTTTCAATTGCATTGACTTCTCACATGCTTGGAGGAGGCTCTAGAAACATGCTTGGAGGAGGCTCTACACACATGATGAAGCATTTTGATGAACTATATGAAGCAACATTATGATCAATTATGAATCAGTAATATGTAGTTTTCCATTATTTTCATTATAATTATATGAACAGTTATTGTGAATCAATTTCCAATGTTTCCCTACCTCTTCTCTTCCAATTCCTACCACACTTATTTCCTTATCTCACTTAACTCATGATGATGAATTCTATAAGTGATTTGATCAATTTTTTTTATTTTTAATTTTCTCTTTGAGTCTCCATTACACCAGTTGAGCTTGCTTGAAGCACCCTGCGTGCACCGTCATCGAAACACTAGCAGTTGCTCTGATCCAGCCAATTGATCCCTTCACGACAAGTGAACCCGATTTGAACTTGTTCCACAACATTTGAAAAATCAAGAGGTACTATTAAAAGTTGATTCATGGTACTCATATTTTGCTTTCACATTCATTAGATAAGTGAGCAATGGGCAAAAAGGGTTTTCTAAAACACACCACACAAGACATAGATTCTAGTGTGAGAGCATTGATTGAAAAGAAGTTTTCAAAGCATGATGAGCAATTCGAAGAGATGAAAACATGTGTCCAATCAAAGATTGAGAAATTTTTATCTCTAATTCAAGAATTAGATGAATTTTTTCATGATAATAAAACATTATGTAAAATGTTAAAAGAAATGATTAATCATGAAGTATCAAGTTTGAAACACAAGTTTGAAAAAGTTTTCAACAAAGTAAAACAATTTCAATCATGAAAGTGTGAACATGAACATCAACTACAAGTCCAAAATATGTCTACTAAAATTCTTCATCAAAACTATTCATTTGACCATAGAAGATCCACCCCTAGAGCTACATATAGAAGATTAAATTGACCTATAAGATGCTTTTGGTGTGATCAATTTGGCCATATGTTTTGGAATTATAATGCATTTGAGAATGCTTGTAGACTTAAATTGGTCATTGAAGTTAATAGGAAAATTTGTAAATACCATGATCATTCAACTTTGCACTTGAACTTAGGAAGAGGTGGAATTAAAGAATATTTTTATCAAACAAAATATAAGTCAATATCATTTAAAAAAATAGAAAACAATGGAGATCAAAGAGATATGATGATAAAAAATCTTCTGAACAAGAAACTATGATAGAAATTGAGAATCAAGTTAAATATTTTGAAGAAAAGATAAGTGAACAAATCAAGTTGGAAAAACACAACGTTGAACAAATTTTACAAGAAATATTGAAAGAGTATGATCGGGAATATGAAAACTCAATATAATTGAAAAAAGAAACATGATGAATACTATGTAATATGTGTTCCAAAGTTTCTAGAAAATGAAAAATTATTTGATCAAGAAAGGGATAAAAATTTGAAAGCTCAATTGAGCCATGAAGAAAATAATCAAAGTGATCATAAGGATACCAAAGAAATTGATGAGGATGAGAGTACAAACAATGATCAAACTATTAATTGAAAGGAAAAACAATGGATTGAAGATGTTATCAAAAAAATTGAAAAAAATATAAAAAAATCATCCAAATCTTGTAAACCTTTGTCTATGCAGAAAAGAAAAGTTTGAAGATGATCCACTATGAACAAGTGCTAATGATTGAAGATGAACCATGAAGGGATCCATAGACATGATATAATGAGAGAAATTTTAGTGGGGGTGAATTATAAAGCATGTTTTTCTTATACTAACTTTGATGTTTTTTATGAGACAGGAACATGCCTCTTCAAAATTATCTTTGATGATAATGATGGTCGATATTATTGAGATTGTTCCAGTGATTTGAGAGATTTGCTTAATAGATGAGTGAGAATTTAGTGTTTTCTTTAATGCATTTTAGTCTTCTTTTCCTACTCTCCATTATTGCACCATATTGACTCTATTTTGCATTTAGAGTATGCATAAACCAACGTATATAAACATATGTTTATTTCTTTATACTACACAATCTACTTGCATTTGTAAACAAATAAAAAAGATGGCATCCAATTTAAAAAAAGACATTAAAAATTCTGAAGTATCTCATCATCCACATCCTGTTACCCCTTTTTGCACCATGATTATTTGAAAAATGCACTTTAAGTATGCATGATAGGGTCTCCCTACACGACCTTGCATCAAGGCACATTTTGACCTTTACCTATGCACTTTGAGTGATGGAAAGGAATTATGTATATACACATGAAATGTATGAAAGTGAGTGCACATGCTTCATCTACCAATGTCAAATACCTTATTATCTTTTGGAACATATTTTGACCATGCATTTTCAAAGTATACAATTGATAGGGCTACATTATACACCCTTGCATAGGCACAATAATTATCTTCCCATGCACATGACAGATGATTTCAAGATTCAATGAAATGTCAATTTCTTTTTGAAGAGATGATTATAGGATTGGCCCATCGAGGACGATGTGCAGGTTTAGTAGGAGTGAATGTCGTAGAGATTTCCATCTCTACATTACTTTGGAGCCAAACCCATTAAAGGGTGTACTTTAAAATTTGGTCATGAAAAAAAATACTATGAAAGCATTGTCGATCGATCTTTAAATCTTTCAAATTCTGAAACTAGAGGTAAAAAAAATATCATTATCCATGAAACCCCATGTTGTTCCATGATTGTGTGTATATTCATGTGCGAACATGATTGTACACATTAAATTCTATGCATATGAACCTAACATTATAAATGTCAAAACATGGGATATGAAATCCATCTTTATTATTACCCATGTAATTATGTTATCCATGTGAACCTAAACTTTATGAGTGCGAAACCATAAATACTAAAGCAAAAGTATAAAAGCATTCAAATTAACAAAACAATATACAAAAGAAGTCAAAACGTAAGGTAAATCCTACGCGAAGAAATCAAAAGAAAAGCCCAACGCTGGAAATATCTACGATTTTCCACGACATCGGATCACTCAAGGATAGTGGAAGAGAGAAAAACAGAAGTGGCACAAGATAAGGGAAATTTTGGTGTATAGAGTAGACAAGATATGACTCAGAGAAAGAGAAATTATGATATTATAGATGTGAATCAATCGATACAATAGCTTTGGAAAATAGCTTCTTGACAAAGCCTCTACCTCCCGACCACCCTCGAGCTATCACAATCTCATTCACATTCGCACTCTCAATCACAGTCTCACTCTCATCCTCACTCTCAATCACAAGGTAATTCCCTAATTTTCTTGTTTTTTCCTCTTTGATGTGCGGGTCTTCTTATAACAAAGTTGATCATCGCCCAAAGAAGTGTGCAATCCACCAAATTTCAAAAAAAAATTGATTCTTTGCAAAACTTTTGCAAAAGCATGCATTTGTAGTAGTGAAGTGCTTTCTTTAGCGGTACGTATCCAAAAATAGAATAAAAACACCAAAAAGGCATATCAAAAGTCATCTATAATTATGCATGACAACACGTAAGCATCAAAATCACAGATTCAAATAGAAATAGACAAGCCCTGTTTTTTTTAAGTACCTAACAAAATGGCACTTTTCCAAGCCATATAACTCAAAACTAGTGAGCAATTTGCTTAAGCTTGTGAGAGATACTTTTGTTCAATTTTTCGATCTACACAATAGTGTTAGAGATGAACTAGGTCCAAATCCGCCTTCAAGTACTACTTTTGAGCCCTACAAGTTTAGAAATTCTAGAGAGAGAATAAAATCAAGGCATTTTCTTACAATGAACTAAATGTAGAGCCCTAAGTGAGGTACTTACAACATGAGTCACAAAATTTTTAGACACACACTTTTATTCTCTTATGCATGCTCTACCTTTCTCTCATACAAGATGTTTCCTAATTCTTTCATCTTCATGTTCAATTTTCAACTAGAAAACACAATGTGGATAAGGTCTAGAGAAAGAACATGAAACTTGGCATCCCAAAATTTTTCCCACATTCATAAAATGACCTAATTGTTCATTCTAAGCATTATCCCCACAATGCAATTCGAAAAGTTCAAAATGAAAACAAGCATGATATGTTCAATATGGGATGATACATGCCTACTTATTAGCACATCGGTTTCAAAATGGAGCACTGGAATCACTTTGTGTACAAACCATGAAAATGATGTAAGTCTTATTATTTTTGTGTAAATGGATAACATGCTTCTCACTATTCCTCATGAGATTCATATTTTTAGTTCAAAGGAAATTTGTGTTCCTCTTTTGGAACATTTGATTTGGGGCATCTTCATCATTATTTAGGCATTGAGTGTATGCAAATTGATGGAGGCATCTCTTCGTGTAAAACCATATATATATATTCACCCTTTATTGCAATGTTTTGGGCTTGTAGAGTGTAAACCTATTGCCACTTCTATCTTTCAAATTGTTCATTAAGTTGGGACACTATTAGGGCCCTCTCATTTTGGCTCAGTTCTGCAATAGTTTATGTATCTTGATAAGCACTTGGTGCCTCCCCTCCCATATGCACAGGTGAATTATTGATGGGGGGAGAAGGAGCACATACCTCATTCTCCACAGTAGCCACTTGAGAGTTGGGTACTATTGGTGTCCCCAAATTGTCCTTTTTTGCAATCTAATTATGTAAACTTTGAATGTGTCTATCCTTTTCTCTTATTTGCTTGCTAGCTACCTTTAAGTCTTCGTTACTTTGCACTACACATTCGCCAAGTAGAGCTTCCTGATCCGCGGCCTCTTTGCACTACTCTACAATCTTGGCTTTTGTAGCCTTCCACCTGTTTCTAAGCTCATTCGTGTCATGCATATACTTTCTTTCCCATTCTTCCCTTAATTATTGCTCTTTCTTAAGCTATTCAGCATACTTGGCCATTTGGGCTTCTAGCTCCACTGTATCTCTTTGGTTAGCTTTGGATACCTCTATTTGTTGATTTAGCATAACCGAATTCATTAACGCTTTATTTCTATTTCTGAATGTGTCTGCCTTATTCATGTATATCTTTATTTGTGCTTCTAAAATTTTCCTTTTGTTTGACATGCGTACCTTTTCTACTTCACTTGTCTCATGTTTATTGTGAAGCTCCTTGAGTTGACTTTGTAGTTCTTGATTTTCCTCTGTAATTAGCTTCAACTAGTTGTTGTTGTGTGTCCATACCATGTGGATCATTTGTTTGACCACTGATTTTAGTTCTACCACATTCACATTCAACCAACTATACTCAGTTCTTCCCCTATTTTCACGTCCTTTCCTTTTTCAATGTGCATCATCTCGTTGAATGGTTGTTTGATTTGTAGGTGAATCTAATGTTCTTCTTCTTTGGCCATAGTGGACTTTGTAGAGCTTCCTTGAAAGGTTACATCCATAGGTGATGGCTCTCCCACCACTCGAATGGGCATAAACGGTTCTTGCTCCATGATTTCTTCCTCTATGCGCTCTTCCTTCGGATGTTTCATTCTAGAATGACCTTCATGAGTAGCCTCCATGAATTGAAGCTTTGTCGTATCATTTATTTTGAGCATATATGTTCCTTCTTTTTGTTATTTCTCCTTTCATTCATCCTTTAATTTAGTATCATGTGCTTGATCTTGTTTTTGGCTTTCCACTTCAAGTTGATCTCTTATCTTATTTAATTCCTCACATCTAGCATCATCATTTGATTCCATGTGAAGATCCATGTTTATAGTTGAATGGTCATGATCTTTTGGGGGTTCACATGATGAGCTTGAATTGACTAACCCCAAATCTCTGTATCGGTGAAAATTAATTAGTCTTTTGCCTATTAGATGATGATATGATGGCTTGGCTTGCTCGTAATGATGCCCTTGGACTGGCAGGTTAACTTGTCCCTCCATGAACTCATGGCTCTTCTCCATAGCTTCTTGTAACTCAGCATCTGTGATAGGTGTAACTCAGCATCTGTGATAGGTGTGGGCTTTTCCAATTGGGTTCTCGAGAGGACATGTATCCTCTTTGATGTCAAAGTTGCTTCCTCGGTTAGAACTTCCCTCAATCATTTTGCTCCTCACATCATAGGTTGTGAGCTTGTGCCTACTTCTTCTATAATCCAGACACTTTTTTTCTTTTTGGGTACCGTAGCTATTTTTTCATGTTTGGTCATTCCCATTGAAGAAGGCATTTTCATAAGATATCCTCTAATATTCAAGGCATGGTAGATCAATACTATTAATGCCACACTTCCATTTAGAAACTTTTTGTGACCCCATTGTTTCTTGGCTTCAAATAATATTTCTTAAATATAGGGCGTCATTTTGATTTGGTTGCCTACTTGCTTGATTGCGTGGGATAACAGCTGGACCATGATTTTTGAGGTGTCGTATATCTATGCATGTTTGGGAAACATAAGTGTTGATGCACGAACTACCTCTTTGATGTCAATGTGATTAATATCCAAAAATGTTCTCATTTTGGTCCCATGACTCTCTTCCTTGAGATTGGTGGTTCCATCCTTGGTCCATCTGAATGCTTCTTTGATTAGCTCATGCATGAACTTGATGGTAGTCCATTCTACTTCAGCATTAAGAACTTTTTCTTCGGGCACTGATGGCATGTCTAATGTCGGATGCAATGTGTTCACACTTGAGTGCATCGTTGGAAGTCAGGCTTATAAATGGGATGTTCAAAATATTTGTGAGTTCCAGCCTTTTTTAGAACATCAATCATTGATGGAATTTAATGAAAGATCTTGAAATCCTGCGACATCACCGAGAATTGGTGGTTGGTTTCCATGATCTTGATCGTCACTAAGAATAAGTGTTCTCCTATTGGTTGTAGTGTGCGACGCAGAGAAGTGGAAGTGCAAGGTGCATGGAGAGTGACTAAGGATTTGTGCAGAGAGTGCTAAGCTAGTCCCCCAAGGATCTCAAGGTCTCTTTGCAGTGTGCGCGTGCCGACAGAAGGTATTCATTCCTTCCCCTTAGTGGAAGCTTGGTGCAAGGTGTGCACAAGGATAAGCTTGAAGCAGGTGGAGGTCTGGTGCAAAGGAGGCCAGCGGCAAGAAGAATTTGGGATATTGGGTATTTTGTAATTGAGCACTCTGTGTGATTGTGCACAGAAGTATTGGCTTGTATTTTGCTTCGAACATTGTAATTGTTTTACTGTAATCAATCGGCAGAAGCTTCCAAGGTGTATTTCCTCTTCTGGTCTTTTCCTTTTCTCCTACAAACCCTCAAACTCCTTCTTGTCTAAGAATCCCCCAACAAAATTTGGCACGCCCGGTTGGACTTCCAAGGAGATTTGAGCTTAGGAGAAACCAAGTGCAAAGTATAGCAGAGGTCACGTGTCTATAGTGCTACTTCATCAAACAAAAGGTAAATATTCTTATCAAGTGTCTCATATTAAGTGGGCTATGAGCTGCTCATGACCGCAACCCGGTCCCAAACATTGAGGGTCACCTGCAAGCAGACAAGAAGGAAGGTTGTTAGAAGGTCCTCAAGTCCACTCTCTTCAACATCATCAGTAAAGAGCATGGCGGGCCAGGTAGACTTGGAAACTTTACTCTCTAGATTAAATATAAAGTTTCCTTCTTTCAAAGGCCTAGCTCAGGAGGATCCGGATGAACACATTAGAAGGTTTTTGGCACTATGTAAGACTAGAGGCTTAATGGGTAGGGAGGATGCCTTTTTGATTCTCTTCCCTGCCACATTAGAGGGATTAGCAGATAAGTGGTTCAGCCAGTTTGCTGAAAACCATTTTACCACTTGGGATGTGATGAAAGATGCATTTAAGAATCAGTTCCAGCATGGCAACACTGCGGAGATTATTATAGAAGAACTAGAAAATTTGAGATTGGGTCCAGGAGAAAAGTTCCCAAAGTTTGTGACTAGGGCCAAAGCACTAATGGCTAAATTGCCTGATCCACCACACAATTTTTTTGTTAAGAAATGGTTGGCTAAGCCCCTACCAGTGGCCACCCAATGCAAAATAAAGGAATTAGTGTTACCTACAGCCTCCATAGAGGAGTTCATCAACACATCCACACGCTTGGAGCAGATAAGGCACCAGTATGGAGCAACTTCTTCCCAACCAACATATGGTACAGAAATGGAGGATCCAGTGATCCAGCTAAGGAAGGAGTTGGAGGGCTTAAAAAGGAATAAGCCCTACAAAGAGGAGGAGAATGTTGTTGCTTAATTGAGGAGGGAGATTGAAGCACTAAAGCTCCAAAAGGAGGAGGAGGCCCAAGCAGAGGAATTGGCTCAGCTGTGACAAGAGCTGTAGGAACTCAAAGGAGTGGCATCAAGAGTGGACTTTGGTGTTCCATGTGCAACAAGCAAGGGCATATAGTAAGTGAATGTCCTATGTTGAGTGTGACTTGCCAATTATGCAGGAAGGTTGGTCATGAGGCCCATGAATTCCAATCAAGTGGAATGCTTGCTACAACATTCTGGACACAAGGAGGACCCCTACCACCAACAAATGTGATGGCAGCTGCACCCAATCAAGGTAACACTTATAACCCTAGACAGAGGGAGAATTTTGGAAATGGGCCTAGAAGGCCAATTATTTGTTTCAGATGTGGAGACTGTGGGCACTATCAAAGTAGGTGCACTCTCCCAGAAAATGCCCCTCCTTGCAGAAACTGCCCAGAGGCCAAAGACCACTATACAAATTGTTGTCCTAAGAATCAAGCCTCTTCATCCGAGCCCCATATTCAAATGATTTCTGTACACAAAGAAGAAGTGTTAGATCAGGTCAATGTGCCATCTCCATCTACGAGGGTGGTGCATTTAGAAGAAATTGAATCTTTTACAGTGCAGACAAGAAGCAAGGGGAAGGCTCCAGTGGAAATAGGTCAAGAATCAATGATTAATGGATTAAACAGAGACAAAGGTGTGTCTGAAGACAAAGCCACCACAAGTGCAGATACAAGGCAAAAAGAAAATTTCACAGGTACGAGTGATGCCATTGAATATGCATTCAACAGGGCTCATGAGGAGTTTGATAAGTCAAATGCAGCCCATGCTCTTAAGGAATCAGAAGCTTCTAGACTGCTCAAGTCCATGAAAAAGGAGGTTAGTATTTTTTATTCAATAAAGATGGATGGGAAGTTCAGGTCAGAACTCTTGCAGATAATTGATGAAATGTCCACAACAAGTTTAGTGGCAAAGGCTGCTGTTATGCATAAAGATAAATGTTTAGGGGAAGCACCCCTCACAGATTACAAAAGCCCTCGGCTAATAGTCTCTATTAAAGGTCATGAGTTTCAAGGAGTTATTGTGGATGGTGGTTCTGGCATTAACTTGATGCCTGAATATACCATGAAAAAGATTGGAATATACCCTTCACGACTTGCCAACTTCACTGTAACAATGGCAGACCAAAGCATAGTAAGGCCTATGGGTGTGGTCCCTAGAGTTCCAGTCAAAATACAAGGTACCATCTTTAACTTGGACTTTGTTGTTTTAAGGCTGCCACAGGTAGAAGGAAGTTTCCCCCTGTTAATTGGGAGACCTTGGTTAAGGCATGCCAATGTGTTGCATGTCTGGGGCAAGGACACAATGTGGGTAAAGCAGGAGGGAAAAGAGTTGCAGCAGATAATTTTAGAAGAAGGACCAGACAATCAGAGAAATACTAGTATGATGCAGACAATTGGTATTTGTATGGAAGAAGAAGTGGTGGACAACCCAGAAGCAGATCTATTTGAAGGAGCAGATTTATATGAAGATGAAAACATGTTGGCTTGGCTCCATGCAGAAGACCCATCTTCCTGCTATGGAATTTTCCCAAACTCAAGTAGAGAAGAAGCATATGAAGAAAAAGAGGAAATCACTCAGGTTGAAATAGTCTCAGTCAAAGGCCATGGAAAAGAGAAGAAAAGCAAAGTCCTTAAGTGCAGTCATGATGAAGATGCTTCAAATCATATGTCAATGGCCACTGTTTTATGGATCCTGGTATGGATATCATCTATTGTGTCAATTTTTATGATAGTAAGTGCAAGGCTTTACAATGATGTGGACGGAGTACCTGCAAGTCTTTGGAAACAAAAGATGCAGTATGGAGGAGATAATATTGTACTGAAGGATTTAAGGTGGGTCTATCAAAGCGTCAGCATGCCCAAAAAGAAGATAAAACAAATGAAGTGCAACACAATTGAAGGTTATGGAGGAGTTTTTCGGGGTCAACATATAAAGATCATGGCTAAAGGCCTATCATCAAGCCACATGAAGAATTATGGATCACCTCAAACCTGCAAAATTTGTCCACGTTGTACATAGTCTTTTCTCGTCATTTTTACTTAAGTTTTAGTAGTTTTCTTTATCCATTTCATGCTTGTTTCTTGAGTTTTTAGCAAATTTAGCAACCATTTCATCAACTTTGCAAAGGTACAATTTTTGGAATTTTTAGGAATTTTTCCAGAATTTTTCAAGCATTTTTTAGAATTTTTTCTAGCATTTTTCTCCCTTTCATGTGTCTTTTTCTTGCCAAATTTGAGGAATAAAGGAAGCTCTCTGTGGTTTTGAGTGAAGAAACTGGCCTAACACTCTAGGAAATTTTTCAGAATTTTTTGAAGATTTTTTGGATTTTTTTTGCAATTTATTTGGATTTTTTAGGTATTTTTCTTTGTTTTTGGATAATTAAATTTAATTTCAAAAAAAAAAAAACCCAGGGCGTTTTCCTTTATTAAGAAAAAAGAAAAAAAAAAATCCCCCCCCCCCCTCGGTTCTGACAGCCCTCCCCTAATTTATTTTTCATTTTATTTTATAGTCTTTGTCTTTGCACACCCAAATTTGTTGATCCATGGTGGTGTTTCCTACATGTGGGGACATTGAGACTTCTCCTACACACTCGATGACTTGCCCTTCGATTCCTATCATATATCACCACACACATATACACACATACATACACACACGCATATATACACACATATACACACATGCATGCATACATACACACACATATACCGGCATGCATGCATACACACATATATACACACATGCATACATACACACATATACACACATGCATGTATACATACACACACATGTATACACATGCATACACATACACACACATACACATACATGCATGCATACATACACACACGTACACACACATGCACACACATGCATGCCTACATACACACACATGTATACACATGTATACATACACACACATACACATGTACACATGCATACATACACACACATATATACACACATGCATACATACACACATATAATCCTATTTTTATTTTGAAGTTTTTGTCTTACATCAAATATATAAAAATAGGATTAGGGTTTTAGGGTTAAATATTTAAGATTAGGGTTTTAGGGTTAAATAGTTAAGATTAGGGTTTTAGGGTTTTAGGTCTAGATATTTAAGATTAGGGTTTTAGGGTTTAGTATTTCAGATTTAAGTCTAAGTCTTTCTTATTAGGGTTTTAGGATTTTAATACGTAGATAACATATATACACAAACACACATATACATATAATACATACATACATGTAGATACACATGCATACAAATATATACATATTTTAGATTTAAATCTTTAAGATTAGGGTTTTAGGGTTATAACACCTACATAACATATATGCACACATACACATACACATATAATACATATATACATATATATACACATGTATACAGAAATATACATATTTTAGGTCTATATATTTAAGATTAGGGTTTTAGGGTTTATTATTTCATATTTAAATCTAAGTCTTTTTTATTAGGGTTTTAGGATTTTAATACGTAGATAACATATATACACAAACACACATATACATATAATACATACATACATGTAGATACACATGCATACAAAAATATACATATTTTAGATTTAAATCTTTAAGATTAGGGTTTTAGGGTTATAACACCTACATAACATATATGCACACATACACATACACATGTAATACATATATACATGTATATACACATGTATACAGAAATATACATATTTTAGGTCTAGATATTTAAGATTAGGGTTTTAGGGTTTAGTATTTCAGATTTAAGTCTAAGTCTTTTTTATTAGGGTTTTAGGATTTTAATACGTAGATAACATATATACACAAGCACACATATCCATATAATACATACATACATGTAGATACACATGCATACAAAAATATACATATTTTAGATTTAAATCTTTAAGATTAGGGTTTTAGGGTTATAACACCTACATAAGATATATGCACACATACACATGCACATGTAATACATATATACATGTATATACACATGTGTACAGAAATATACATATTTTAGGTCTACATATTTAAGATTAGGGTTTTAGGATTTAGTATTTCATATTTAAGTCTAAGTCTTTCTGATTAGGGTTTTAGGATTTTAATACGTAGATTACATATATACACAAACACACATATACATATAATACATACATACATGTAGATACACATGCATACAAAAATATACATATTTTAGATTTAAATCTACATATTTAAGATTAGGGCTTTAGGGTTTAGTATTTCAGATCTAGAATTTTAAGATTAGGGTTTTAATTAAATATATATAATTAAATATATAAAATTAAATATATAAAAATAGGATTATGTAAGGAAAAGAAATCTGAATATATGAATAAATATATATATAAAATAAGATAATTATCTACATAAATAAATATAAAAAGAACTAGTGTTTTAAATAATTTGATTAAGTATTTATAATTAAATATATAAAATTAAATATATAAAAATAGGATTACGTAAGGAAAAAAAATCTGAATATATGAATAAATATATATATATAACAAGATAATTATATACATAAATAAATATAAAAAGAACTAGTGTTTTTAATAATTTAATTAAATATATATAATTAAATATATAAAATGAAATATATAAAAATAGGATTACATAAGGAAAAAAAATCTGAATATATGAATAAATATATATATATAACAAGATAATTATATACATAAATAAATATAAAAAGAACTAGTGTTTTAAATTATTTAATTAAATATTTATAATTAAATATATAAAATTAAATATATAAAAATAGGATTACGTAAGGAAAAAAATCTGAATATATAAATAAATATATATATAAAATAAGATAATTATATACATAAATAAATTTAAAAAGAACTAATGTTTTAAATTGTTTAATTAAATATAATTAAGTAAAGAAAAAATCTAAATATATAAATACAGAAACACACATACTTATATACCTATCTATATTCACATATATATACATATACAGATATATATACACATGCATACATATATATACATGTTTTAGTTCTTAGTTCTACGCATATCAGATCTCGAAATGCCTCGCTTATGGAGCGATGATAAAGATGTTCGTCTCGTAGGCGATGAACCACAAGGTAAAGGATTGCAAAGAAAAATGGATGCAGCTTTCGGAGAGAAGGCAATGAAGTTTTGCATAGTTAACTCTGAGCCTATGCAAAAGTGGTTAGAAAAGTATGAACTTGCCAAGGAAACTAACGCAAAGGAAAGAGCTCAGTTTCGAAGAAATCGTTCCACTTGATTTTTGCCTCTTCCAGAAAATCTTCGACCTCTCCCATCTTTTCCAACGAGCAGATGGCTAGATGCAGCAGTTTCACAAGCAAAGGCAGCGGGTGAAGATATCTCTGAAGAAGAAGAAGAACTCGCAAAAGGATGTGATTGGGAGTATATCAAATACGGTGCACTATGGTCTCATGGACGACACTTTCGAATCGCACGAATCGATCAAAACCGGTCTACTTTTGATAGTGGAGTGATGGTGAATTTTTTGCAAAAAAGTAGAGCGAGTGCAAGAGATGATAATGCTCTAGAAGGCGAGTTAGATTATTGTGGTGTGATTCAAGACATCTTGAAACTATCTTTCAGAAAGTTTGATTACTTTGTTTTTGACGTGAAATGGTTCAAAGTAGTCACCTCTGGAAGAAACGCAACAGTGAGAGGAGATAAGAGCGGTTTGCTTCAAGTCGACTCCACAAGATTATGGACAGATGAAAGGGATACATTTGTACTTCCCGAACACTGTGAGCAAGTTGTTTTTATACCAGATTCAAAAGACCCAGAGTGACTATTTGTTTTACAAGTCGCTCCACGTAGTAGACAAATTTTTGAAAATGCAGATGTAGAAGAAAGTCCATCTCTAGTGGACTCAGAGATTCATTCAATAGTTGAGGAGGAAGAGATCATTGTTCAAGAAGAAGAGGTCATTGAAGAAGAGGTCATTGTTCAAGAAGACGAAGCAATAGACGATGATCAGGAGGAAA
The DNA here is from genome assembly GCA_020310875.1 of Ceratopteris richardii. Lineage (NCBI taxonomy): Eukaryota > Viridiplantae > Streptophyta > Polypodiopsida > Polypodiales > Pteridaceae > Ceratopteris > Ceratopteris richardii. Next base: position 102,631,606 of record CM035413.1, on the reverse strand, counting down.
CCAGCATAGCAAGCGATTTAGAAGCCATCAATTTAGAGATAGATATTCTCGGTGCATCGGATCTTCAAGAGGATGCTAGAATAGAGGACTTTTGAATAAAAAACTTGTACGTACTAATTTTTCGTTTTTTTTTTTTTTTTTCCCTATATTATTTTTCTTATCACATGCTAATTATTTGAGTTCTTTTATTACAGAGCACGATGGGAGACAGTCCTCCAGTCACTCCACAGTCCATGACAGAGGATCAGTTTTTGGAGTTCATCTCTCAGGTTCCTCCTGCGTATATGGCCGTTGCATCATAGTATTGGATTGCTCGTGGTAGCACTCCTCTCGGCCTCACTCCTGGCGGCCTTACTCCTGCCGGCCTCACTCCCGCTGGCCTCACTCCCGCCGGTGTCACTCCCGCCGGTGTCACTCCTGTCGGTGTCACTCCTGAGGGTGGTGCTACTCCTTTAGGAGGTATGTCTCCTAGCTTTGTGACTCCACCACGACCATCTTTGCAGCCATCTCCTATTGGGTCTACTAGTAGACATGTGCGTTCGACACCTCAGCGCGATACAGGGTCTGGCCCATCTCGTAGATCGAGGTCACGCTCTGGAGCAGGAGGTTCTAGGAGTGGATCTACAGGTAGGTCTGGAGACGGAGGAGGCGGTTGTTGTGGAGGCAGTGTGACGGACGTTGTGTCGCCCACTTCTACTCCTAGGACGAGTACCTCAAATGTAGGTACGCCACGCTGTACACCACGCAGTACATCATGGAGTACACCACGTACACCTTGGGGTGCTCATGACCATGATGACTCCAAGGTGTATAGTATCCGAGATGGAGCTCCGGTGATGGATGCGGCTGGCAAAGCAATGCGTGCACGCATACGACAGCTTTGCTGCATCCAGTTTGGACACTCCATCATGCTGAAATGGAGTGAACAGGATAAAGATCGGAAGAATTATATCACATAGACGATTTACCAGGAGTTCCGACTAGCCGATGGACAGTCGATTGTCAGTTCAGAGTGGATTTTGCATACCGCATGTGAGGTCATGTAGCATCGACTATCCGAGGCTCGTGATGCATTCAGAGAAGGCTTACCAAAGCCTGTGTGGTTAGATGCTGAGGAGTGGGACATGATTCGTGATGAGTAGCAGCAGACTCCTGATCGATATCGCTAGCAGCGAAATGCCGCAGCCACACGTCTAGACACGATTGGACCGTCACATTTGGGCAGCGGTGGATATGACACGATGCATCATGAGTTTGTAAGTACCATTTCATTTATTGAATTTATTTGTGTTAAATTTCTCATATATATTTCTCTAATCTTTTTATATTTGTTTCAGGAGCTGGCAATGGGTCATCCTCCAACACGAACGGAGGAGTCTTATGGATACAGTCATGGGTTGACTGCACTATTGCAGGACTTGGAGGGACGCGGTGCGGTAGTTCCATGGGAGCGTTTGCGATGAGGTTATTAATTTATAAACTTGGTTTTTACTTGGTTGTAATTTTCATGTGAATTTATCTCATTCCATTAATGTTCTTTGTTGCAGGACTGTTGATATGGAAGGTTCTTTGCATGTGTATGGTAGTGGAAGACCAATATTTTGTATTTGATTTCCATATGGTAATACATTGCTTTGCCACATTTTGTAAAAGTATCATATATGACAATGGTTTGCCACACTCTTGTACATGCTTCATTATTGAAATATATAACTTCTTTTGTACATGGTTCATTGTTCATTCTGATTATTGATCTCTTTTGTGTACAATAATACTCTGTTTCATGAAATCATATTTCGGTTGTCATTAGAGTACACATCACATGTACTCGGTTTTTTTTGGGTAGAGTGTATTGTCTTTTGTTTAGCAACATCATGGTAATGTTGTTGTAGCAAAAGACAAAACATTCTGCCCAAAAAAAATTTTGCAGGTACGGTCGTCAGTATAAGCAACGGTACTCCCAGTAGTGTCATCGGAATAACCGTCGGTACACCCAGGGGGCAATGCAGCAGAAGCCGATTACCCACGCAGATACCGACGGTTATACCAACGCATATACCGATGCTTATACCGACGTCTACACCGACGCCTATATCGACTCTTTGGTACCGATGCGGAAACCGACCTTTACACTGACGTCGTGGCAAATAAAGCCGCGTTCATTTTCCTCGGTAAAAACCTCGGTATACCATCGATCTGTTGTAGTGAGGTTGTTATGTGTGCAGCATATGTACTTAAGAGGTGTCCCACTATAGCACTCTAGTCTATCACTCCATATGAGGCTTGGCATGGTCGCAAGCCATCGGTTGCTCATCTGTGTGTTTTTGGTTGTTTGGCACATGCATTAGTGCCTGAACAAAATCGTAGGAAATTGGATGATAAAGCAGTATAATTTATTTTTGTTGGGTAGAGCTTTGAAAGCAAAGGCTATCATCTGTATCATCCATAGACTAAATGCATTTTGGTTAGTCGTGATGTTGTTTTTGTGGAAGATGCTATTCAACCTTTACTTTCATGTATGAAGGAGACATATGTTAGCTCCAAAGGCATGTATGATACTTTGCTGCCTCTTTTCATAAGTGAACAGTCTAGTACTTGTCCTAATGAGGCAACTTCTCAGCCTTTGCAAGTTCTATGTGATGATGCAGATCATTCCATTTCTTATGCAGATTTGCGTGATGCACTTGTTCATGAGAGAGTTGATATTGAGGAGGCAAAAACTATGCCAAAATGACTAGCGCAGACTTTGAGTGACAACAAATTAGATGCACCTCTATCATACCATACTCGTTTAGGTTCTCATAGTGCCTCTTTTGCATCAGATTGCTATGCAATGGTTGCCTCTAGTCTTTGTGACAAGATTGAACTTGTTTTGTTTGAGGAAGCACAAAACTCTGAAAATTGGATGGTTGTTATGCAATCTCAATATGATGCTATAATGAATAATGGTACTTGGTCTTTATGTGACTTGCCTCCTTTCTAGAAGGCCATTGGCACTAAGCGGGTATACAAGCTAAACCATAAGCCTGATGGAATGATTGATAGGTACAAGGCTAGGCTTGTTGCAAAGGGTTATGCACAGGAAAGAGGCATTGATTTTGATGAGACCTTTGCTCCTACTTGCTAAATGACTACTGTTCATAGCATCTGTGCACTTGTAGCTCATCATGGTTGGAATCTATATCATTTGGACATTAAAACAGCATTTCTGAATGGTGACTTGCATGAAGAAGTGTATGTTTTTCAACCTCATGGCTTTGTGAAGAAAGGGCATGAAAACGAGGTGTGCAGGTTAAAGAAGGCATTATATGGTTTAAAGCAAGGACTACGGTTGGTATGAAAAGATACATGCTTATCTGATTGCACATGGTTTTAAGAAGATTCCAACTAAAAGCAGCACCTTATATGTTAAGCATGCTTAAGATGTTCTTTTGATCATTGTAGTGCATGTTGATGACATGCTGCTCACTGGTCCTCATGAGAGCATATTGCTGATTTCAAGGCTGATTTGCATGCCTCATTTGAGATGCCTATTTTGGGGCATTTGAATCATTATTTGGGCATTCAGTTTATGCAAGTTGATGGTGGAATAGCTTTGTGTCAAACGAAATATATTGACACATTATTGCAGCATTTAGGCCTTGAAGACTATAAACCTATTGCCACTCCTATGGAGAAAGGTTTATGATTGAGTTTTCATGATGCTAGAGATGCATTTGATGATGTTCTCTATTAGCATGCTATTGGATGCTTGATTTACTTATGCATTACTCCGCCAGATATTCAGTTTTTTGTCTCACAGATGAGCAGGTTTATGCATTGCCCAGGTGTCAAGCATTGGCAAGCGATTAAGCGCATCTTTCGCTACTTGAGTGGTACCCAGCTACTTGGGTTGTTTTATCCCAAGGGGCGATCACTATTGCCAAATTTTCATGCTTCTGACTCTGACTGGGGTGGTTGCTATGACACTGGTGTTTCCATAGTGGTTTTCTCTTCATGCTTGGTAGCTCCTGCATGTCTTGGTTGAGCAAGAAGCAGCCTACTATGGCCACTTCTAGTTGTGAGGATGAGTATAGGGCAGCTTTCACAGTGACTATTGAGTGTATGCGGCATAGATGCCTTATGGTTGATTTGGAGTGTTGGTCAGTCTTCTGCCACCACCATCTTCATTGACAGCCAGAGTGCATTGGTAGTTGCGAGGAACACTGTGTTCCCTACTCGCACTAAGCACATTGAGGTGCATTATCATGTAGAGAGAAGTTTGAAGCTTTCCGCAAAGCTTTGGGATTACTTCCATTTGTAGATTGATTCCACATAGCTTGGAACTTCCTTATACATGAGTGCCAACTCCTTTTCCGCATCACTCCCTCAGGAAATTTGTTGATATATTTAGGTGGTGATGTGTGTGAACACACTAGGACCATCGGGGCACTTTTTTCCCTCTTTAGGAGTTTTTTTCCCCCGGCTTGTAATTATGCCTATAGCCCTAACGGGTTACTTATCTTTGTACATTCTCGTGGTAATACATTCAGTATTGCATGTTGTGCTCCAAGCTTCTTCTTCTTCCTTGTGTTGTTTGCGTGCTTGCGCAGATGTCTAACTCCAACATTAACTTCGTCTAAAGTGAAGCATTATGTTGAGTAAAATATCATCAATAGAACATTAGTGGGTCAACACACTCATGTTGGATACCACACTAGTAACTTGTGGTTGATGATGTTTAGGTTTACTCCATCAGTCTTTTTGAGAATTTATCTTATTTCTCTTAAATAGATAAATTGCTTCAATACCTTGTAAAAATAGATCTTTGAGAAGTTGGTCTTGAATCACCTAGAATTTGACTCATAGCAAGTTCAAGTATCTTAGAGGTTTGAATTGTTTGCATAGAGTTTTAGTTCTTTATTTCCACTTTCCAAATCTTTTGGACTTGACCCAAAAAGAGTACCTGATTCTTTTCATGAAAGTCTAGGGTTATTCAGTTGGAACTAGGTAACTAGATTAAACATCCCAGATAGATGTTCTATACAAGAACCCTTTTAGTCATCAAAAGATGCTAAATTTAAGTTGACTTATTCATTTGACTTTGCTTCAAGTTACATAGCATAACTCCAAACTTTCATTGAGTTTAGCCGACCCTAGAAAAGACAAGTAAGGCTGATCAAAAGTAAATGGAAAATTTGCTCCTAAATTCTACATAGGATTTTGAAGCCCATTAGGACAAAGTAGTCCTCTAATTGGCTGAAAAAAATCAAGTAAATGTTGGTTTGAATTGAAACATAGTACAAACATCCAAGTTAGATGTTTGGGAGGACGAGACTTCTAGTTTTCCAAACAAAATTCAAGTGAATCAAGAGTTCTCAAAGTTTGTGAGGGATAGAAATCTCATCTTAATTACTAATTTCATGCATCAATGATTCCCAAAATGGGCTAGTAATTTGAATCCCCCATATCACATGTTAGTTCCTAGATAGAACATAATGAAAACAATGAATTGGCCAAGGATGTTTTTTGATCCACCCTTATTATTCATTCAATACTTTGTACTCAGGTCAGTTTCTTATGTGCAAAGATAGATGGTGTTTTGAATCATTCAAGCACGGATCCAACAATAGAGATGAAACATGTTCTTCCAAATTAGAATTGAGGCTTGGGGAATGTGTTTAGTTACTATATATAGTATTATTTTCTAGGAAGAAAATATTTCCAAGGGAGGAGAATGTAATAGAGTAATTCTATGATTTGAGTGTCTAAACAATTCAAATAGATCTAAAATGGGACACCTTTTTCGTGTGTATGGCCAAAGACCTTGAGATTAGACTTAAGCATAAGTTCACATGTGCTCTCTTAAACGAATGATCCACTTTGCCTAGTGGTTAAATCTCAAGTTTGTGAAGGAGAAGGTCTTGGGTTCAACCCCCATGGGGAGCATGGGGAGAGAGTTTTTCCCGCAGAGCCTTCTAACTCAAGTTAACATGAGTTAACTTGAGTCAAAAGAGACTTAACTCAAGTGGTGAGTACACCAACCACTAGTGGACTCTCATGGAAGGTACTAAAATAGTGGTCTAGATCACTTCAACCACTAGTAGACTCTAGTGGAAGATATTAAAGGGATGGTGGAGATTGCACATGCACTTGTGAGCTCTAGTTACATTTGTGGTCCTCGTTGATGCAAGCAACTATATATAGAGGCATAAATTTGGGAGTAGATTCATCTCTCTAGCATGTGGTGGTCCTAATCTTTAGTTCTTTGTGGTTCTTATAATTTAGATATCTCGTTTCATACCGACGATCCATGGTTGTGTGAGCTCTCGTATCTTGTCTAGTCTAGTTATTTATACCCATGAGTCCCAACTTGTGGGACTTCTTATAACAATTCCATATTCATGTATTATTTCACTTGCTTGGTGATCTTGTGATTAGAAGCACATTTATGAAATCTTGTTCAAGTCTAGTCAAAGGGCACAATCTAGTGCTCCCTTGATAGTATCTCTATTTCCATCTAAAATGTTATGACGTTTTTTGAACATAGGAATATAGGCATTGGGATCATCCTATAACACTCTAAAATTTAGTAGTGCAATCCTTTGATGTGTTACCATTAGTGTCCATGTGAAAGGCCAAATGGCCACTACACACTTCTTGGTATATGTTCTTTAATAAAACATATAGTGGCGTGGTTAGTCACAGACTATAAGTTCGATGGCATTTCATAAGACCTAAGAAGTCTATCTTCGTGCTCCCTGTGTATTGTGTTTTTCTGCGTATTCTACAGCCTCCGTGCGGAGTACTCTGTGTTGGAGTTACAGGTCTCCGGAAGCACGCGAACAGCACAAGGAAGAAGAAGAAGCTTGGAGCACAACACACAATATTGAATGTATTACTAGAGAATGTACAAAGATAAGTAGCCCATTAGGGCAATAGGCGTATATACAAACGGGGGGAAAAAACCTCCTAAAGAGGGAAAAAAGTGCCCCGATGGTCCTAGTGTGTTCACACACATCACTACCAAAATATGTCAACAAATCCCCCCTGGGAGTGATGCGGTGAACAAGGAGTTGGCACTCATGTATAAGGAAGTGCCAAGCTATGTGGAAATCACTCCACAAAAGGAAGTAAGCCCAAACCTTTGTGGAAAGCTTCAAACTTCTCCCTAGGCAGAGCCTTCATGAAAAGGTCTGCAATGTTCTCCTGCATGGGCACATATGCCAAGCTGATCTCCCCACCAGAGAACCTCTCCGTGACATAGTGATAATGCACCTCAATGTGCTTAGTGCGAGCATGGAACACAGGGTTCTTCGCAACTTCCAATGCGCTCTAACTGTCAGTGAAGATGGTGGTGGCAGAAGTGTGACCAACACCCAAATCATCCATAAGGCATCTGAGCCACACACACTCAACAGTCGTTGTGAAAGCTGCCCTATACTCAGCCTCACAATTGGAAGTGGCCACAGTAGGCTGCTTCTTGCTCAACCAAGATATACATGAGCTACCAAGCATGAAGCAAAAGCCACTAGTGGACACACGAGTGTCATAGCAACCAGCCCAATCAGAGTCAGAAAAAGCATGCAAATCTGGCGGTAGTGATCCCCCCTTGGGATAAAACAACCCAAGTAGCCGAGTACCACTCAAATAGCGAAAGATGCACTTAACTGCCTGCCAATGCTTGACTCCTGGGCAATGCATAAACTTGCTCATCTCTAAGAAAGCAAACTGAATATCTGGCCAAGTAATGCATAAGTAAATCAAGCATCCAATAGCCTGCCGATAGAGAACAGCATCAAATGCATCTCCAGCATCATGAAGACTCAATTGTAAGCATGTCTCCATAGGAGTGGCAATAGGCTTACAGTCTTCAAGGCCAAAACGCTGCAATAATGTGTCAATATTACGTTTGACACAAAGCCATTCCACCATCAACTTGCATAAACTCAATGCCCAAATAGTGATCCAAATGCCCCAAATCAGACATCTCAAATGAGGCATGCAAATAAGCCTCAAAATCAGCAATATGCTTCTCAATAGGACCAGTGAGCAGCATGTCGTCAACATAGACAACATTGATAAAAAGCACATCATTAGCACGCTTAACGTATAAGGTGCTTTTATTTGGACTGTTCTCAAAACCATGTGCAATCAGATAGGCATGTATCTTCTCATACCAAGCACGTGGTGCTTGCTTTAAACCATATAATGCCTTCTTTAACCTGCACATCTGGTTTTCATGCCCTTTCTGCACAAAGCCATGGGGCTGAAAAACATACACTTCTTCATGCAATTCACCATTCACAAATGATGTTTTAATGTCCAACTAATGTACACTCCAACCATGATGAGCTGCAAGTGCACAGATGCTTTGAATAGTAGTCATACGACATGTAGGTGCAAAGGTCTCATCAAAATCAATGCCTCTTTCCTGTGCATAACCCTTTGCAACAAGCGTAGCCTTATACCTGTCAGCTGTATTATCGGGTTTACGCTTCAGCTTGTATACCCACTTAGTGCCAATGGCCTTCTTGCCAGGAGGCAAGTCACATAAAGACCAAGTACCATTCTTCATTATAGCATCATATTCAGATTGCATAGCAGCCATCCAATTTTTTGAATTTTGTGCTTCATCAAACGAAACAGGCTCATTCTCATCACAAAGACTAGATGCAGCCATAGCATAGCAATCTGATGCAAAAGAGGCACTATGAGAGCCTGAACAAGTACAATATGATAGAGGTGCATCTAATTTGCTGTCAACAAGGTCTACACCAGCCATTTTGGCATAGTTCTTGCCTGCTCAATATCAGCTCTCTCATCAATAAGTGCATCATGTACATCTGCATCAGAAATGGAATTATTTGCATCATCATATGAAACCTGCAAAGGCTAAGAAGTTGCCTCATTAGGACCAGCACTAGATTGTCCACCTGTAAAAAGAGGCAGCAAAGTATCATACATGTCTTTGGAGCTAACAAATGTCTCCTTAGTACATGAAAGCAATGGCTGAATAGCATCTTCCACAAAAACAACATCACGGCTAACCAGAATGCGTTTAGTCTGTGGATGATACAGACGATAGCCTTTACTTTCAGAACCGTACCCAACAAAAACAAATATTTTACTGCTTTATCATCCAATTTTTTGCGATGTTGTTCAGGCACTAATGCATATGCCAAACAACCAAAAACACTCAGATGAGCAACAGATGGCTTGCGATCATGCCAAGCCTCATATGGAGTGATAGACTGCAGTGCTTTAGTGGGACACCTGTTCAGTATATATGTTGCACACATAACAGCCTCAAGCCAGAAACTATGTGGTAAAGCCTGACTCTTGACCATACACCTCGCCATCTCCATGAGTCACCTGTTCTTTCGTTCAGCAACTCCATTCTGTTGAGGTGTATACGGCACTGTACACTGGTGTTTTATCCCACGTTCAGCCATAAATGCATTAAAATCAAAACACATATATTCCCCCCTCTCGATCAGAACGCAGGGTGCTCATTTTACATGCTGACAGATTTTCAATGAAAACCAAAAACTGTTTGAAGCACATGAACACTTCAAACTTTGCCTTCAATGGATATACCCATGCATGCATGGAAAAATCATCGATGAAAGTCACGAAGTAGAGATAATTCCCAAAAGAAGGTGTCTTCATAGGACCACAGACATCACTATGTACAAGTTGCAATTTCTGAGTAGCCCAAACTCAACCATCTTTTGCAAAGGACGAACGCTACATTTTGCCCAAAATGCAGCCTTCATAAACATGTTTTCCAGGTGCCTCAAGTTTGGGCAAAGAGGACATCATTTCAAATTTCTACAGGCATAGCAAACTAGCAAAATTCAGATGACCAAAGCGTGCATGCCAAAGCTTTGCATCTAACATAGCCTGAGAATCATTTACTACACATGCCAAATCATTTACTGATCTTTCATAGTCTATGAGCTTATACAACCCACGACATAAAATGCCAGAAGCAATAATCACATCGCCATTTGACAGATCATGAACTGTACACCTGTCATCAACAAATTTCACAACCAAGCCAATCTTGGCTAATGCAAAAACTGATAACAGGTTCTTCTTGATCCCTAGCATAAATAAAGCATCTGACAAAGTGAAAGAACTTCCATCCGCAGTAGTCAAAATGATCTTACCAACTCCCATAACAGGATAAGAGGAGTTGTTGGCGCATGTAACAGTATTTCCCTGTAGGGGCAGGCTCGAGTGAAGAGAAGAAATTGTGCTTCGAGGTAATATAATTGGTCACCCCACTGTCAAAATACCAAACATCTAAGTCTACTGCAGACATGCACTGCTCATGAGAAGATGGGTCAAAACTGCAAACAGTAGTAAACGCCCATTCTTCTTCCTGCACAAGATTAGCAGACTCTGTTTTTGGTGTAGAGGCCTCTGCAACAACCATTCCAGCCTCTTTCTTCTTTGCCTCTTTAGCAGCCAGTTTTGGACATATCTTTATGATATGATCATTCCCTTTACAGTACTTAAAAAACAATTTCTGCTTTTCTGATTTCTTCTCATCTTTATCTTCCTTCTTCGAATATGTAGAATTAGTAGATTTCTGCTTACTAGTTGAAGAGCTCCATTTTCCTTTGCCCTTCTGACTAGCCAAGAAAGCCTCATCTGCAACTCGCATAATGGACCTGTTCTGCCTAGACTGATCTTCTTGCAACAGAACAGAGACTAACTCCTCAAATGATAAGGCATTCGGATTGCCTTTCCTCATCAACCGAAGAGTAGAGCTGATATGAGTCAGGAAGACCATTCAGAACAGTTTCCACAAGTGAGCTATCTGGTATGACCTCATCAGCAGAAATCAACTATTCCTTCAAATCTTTGATCTTTGTTAGGAAAATGTCCATAGAATCACCTTCATTCATGTGCTCACTCTCCAACTGTTTTCGGAGGTAAGCAACAAGAGCCTCATTCCTAGCTTGGTACAATGTGGTAAGTGTGTTCCAAGCATCCTTAGTTGTTCTGCAAGAGCGAATGTGAGGAATAATGGCACGTTGTGGAGGTGATCGCAATCCGGGTGGATCGGGTCCGGTCGTGGCACACACAGGGTGTATGAAGCTAATGAATGTTGGAAGGTTTAAAGATGTGAAGGTGAAATTAATGTTGAGTATGGAGAAGAGAGAGATGTTGAAATAATTATGGGAATGGGAATGTAGGAGTGCAAGTTAGATTTATGAACATGAATGATAAGAATGAAAGAGAACCATACATACGAATGAAATTTGGAAGGAAGAATGGTCCATTGAAGGAGCTTCTTAAACACTTCCTAATTCCAATCCATATGCATAGTCTTCTTTGGATGATATGTATGCATGACGAGAATAGATGGAATCCTTTCACATAAATCAGTTTCGAAAGGAAGAATGGTCCAATATTGGAGCTTCTTATACACTTTCAAAAACTAATAAATATGTATGGATTTGAATGGATTATATGCATGCAAGTGAATTATGATGATGGATTTTACTCACAAGCTCAAAGAAACATCCTCACTGGTTCAACGCAATACTGCGGAGCCTTCTCACACATAGAAGAAATAGAAGACATGTAAAAATACTTAAGAGACTGAGAGAGGTGACAAGAGACAAGTGACAAGTGACATGAATTAAAAGAATTTGAATTAATTTACTTGTAAAAGATCGTCGTGGTACGTCATGCTAAGCAGTCTACTGATCAAAGGTGGTTCCGACCCTCAAACCATGACAGTTCAACCGAATGTCACACGTAAGAAGGTGAGTTCCACTCCAGTGACCCTATGTCTGTCTAGGCTCGTAACGTCTAACTAAAGAAGTATAAGACTCATTAAAATCAGCTCTAACTCACTCACACGCTCCACCGAGGGTGAGTCAAGATAGAGATGCTGGTTTCAAGAGCCTATCCTAGATTGGAGTTCTAACTTAAATTTGAAACTAGGTTCTATACTCATACTAGCTCACCTTGGATCCTCACTCGCTCAACCGAGGGTGATCGTCTCAAGGAAACCGTAAGCTAGCATGAGCCCTATGGATGCCTAACAATGATGCTCTAGGAGTTTGGAGGGGGGTTTATATAGTTTTTTGAATGAATTTGGGCCCTTGGATCTAGAGAAATCAACTCTCAACTCTAGGATCACTACTTTTGATTACAACCATTTGATTAATCAAATCAATGGCTTGGAATTGTTCTTTCTATCAAATCTAGTGTAAAGGAGTGAAATTTAGGCGCCCTCATTCTCCACCATTGGATCTGGGGATGATCTGGACCGTCGGATCAGTGCTGACATCAATTCGGATAAGATAAGCCACTATTTTTGGAGAAATGCTGCATTATTGATCTTTGATTGTAAAAAAGGTCTTCTTTTATGGAAAAAATTCGTGGATCCTCCTTCCTTTATGCTTTAGTGCATCTCCACCCTTGAATATGAGCTCATCTTGACCGTACAACATGGTTCAATCATATTTTGACATGTGGCAGACATTCAAGCCTTCAATTTTCTTATTCTAGAAAATTGCGGTGACCTTGAAAACTGGACTTTGTGCTCTTTGACCCTCCAAAAAGTCTTTGATGAAGATGAAACATTGTAGGACTATGTTTCCAAAGATCTCCTTCAGGAATATGCAGAAAAAACTCCCATCTGAATCTAACTTGTACAAGTTTGACTACATTTGGAAGCTTGCAAGGTGGCATTAAGGTGTCTAGGAAGCTCGGATAGCCTTGAAACTTTATACAAATATGTAGCCACATATGGTCTTTATACATGCCAAACCATATGGCTAACATAAATTTCTATACAAGAATTTGTAGGGTCAAACTAGAAAAAATACATTTTTACAAAATGAACATAGCATATCAATGTGCTACCAAATCCATTTTCTGCTGAAATTTGGGCTATAGATTGCCTTTGACAATCTTTACAAGTATATGGATTTTCATCTAATTTGGTGACAATGAAATTTTTGCCCTAATTTCCCAACTTTGACCGCTACCATGGACTTTCTTGATTTCTTTGAAACTTTGTATGTGACCTTCCTTTGACATCCTTGATGCATCCTGGACTTCTCGGGGAATTCTAGCTACCTTCACCAAATATGTTTTTTTTGTAGGCCTTCACAAGTGAGAGAGGAAAGAAAATCTCGACGACATTCGCCCCCACTAAACCTGCGATTCCTCCGGAAGCGCCACTCTAGCATCTGTGAAAAACAAAATGTTCCAGGCATCAAATTCTTTTATAGGCAACATAAGAAACATGGAAGGAAAATTGATTATATGCATGAATAAGTAGGTAACGTGACATGAAGCAAAATTTGCATGAAAGAAATAATTGAAACAGGAAACATGAATATGCATGAACAAATAGGCAACATATATGCAAATGAACAAGCAACATTGGCAACAAGAAAGAAAAAAAACAAGCATCAATATGAAGTGGAAGTGGTTGTATTGAGTCGTTTTAAGCATCAGTTCCTCTCATCTTGAAGAAAATTTTGTACCTTTTTCATAAAGCAATCTACCTTAAATATGATTATAAACAAAGATTTAGGATTTTCAAGAGACATCTTTCATCTTTAGCTTATTTTAGATCAACTCCTTTCCTACATAAATATGAATATGCTCTTTCTCTAATAACATGCAAGGAAATCTAACTAAACTCCACTAATGCATAAATCTGCTTATATAGCCCGTGATTTATTCTACTATGCCCCTCCTTTGGCTTGCTCTTTTTTTTTTTTTTTTTTGATGATGATGATGATTTGGCAACTTTATGGTTACGATCACTTTTTTGGGGTGGAAGAAAGTGTAAACTTCTTGGTAACATGTAGCTTTTTTTTTTTTTTTTTTGACGAGGAAAAGTTAAACCCCGATACAAGGTACAACCATTTTTGATGACGGAGAACAGTCGTTTAAACTCCGATACAAGTGCTGTGAGATGGACTAAGGATGTAGAAACATGCAATAGCAGGAGCTAGGATTTCAACAATTATGCTTTCGGTACTGGATACATATGCATGTTTATATATGAAAGTCATGTCACCAAAATAAACCTCCAAATCTACATGCCCTATCTTTCCACAATCCTAGATTATAATCAATTTCTTAGTAGATAAGTTACTACTTAAGATACAATTTTACACAATTAGAGAAATCATCATTTGCCTTTTTTGACTCAAGTGATGTGGATATGCAATGTGATGCAAAGACTGAAAAAAACATGCATGAAACAAGCATGGAAAAAAAATAGAATGAACTTGAAAAAAAACAAAGCAACATGAACTTGAAAAATTAATGATGTTTTTCATTTTTATTTTATTTTTTTTAATTTTTTATAACATGGATACTCCTGTTTATGAATCGGCCTCATTGTTGTCATCTTCTCCAATGTCCTCATCCAAAATGTACTCATCATTATCACGCTTCTTGAATAACTTTATCCTTTTACCTGCAATCAAAGTTTTTAGTGCAACACCATTTAATTCACAAAGAGCATACGTACCATTGTTGTTGACTTTTGATACAATGTATGGCCCAAACCACCGTTGAGTGAGCTTTTTGCGTGCATCATATTGAGAGTCAAATGTACTATCATAAATGAGCACCCAATCTCCTACTTCAATTGGCTTAGGACGCAATCGATGAGTTTTATCAAAATAATGCTTGTTCTTCATTCTAGATTCTCTTAATTTTTCAACAGCATCATCAAGTCTTAATTTACCTTGTTCTAACTGTTTAATACGCAAACTCAAAAAATCATCAGTAGACATGTTTTCAGACCAAGGCAAATTTGACCATGCAGAAATATGAGATTGAATTGGAAACAATGGTTTTTGACAGTACATGAGTTCAGCAGGCATATATCCAGTAGTACGTGTGCATGTCATTCTATCTGCCCAAAGTGCAAAAGGTAAGAATTTAGGCCATTGTTTGATGTCACCATTACATGCTTTAGATATGGCTTTCACAATAGGTGGATGCCCTCTCTCTATTTTACCATTGGCCTCTGGGTTATATGCAGTAGTGAGAGACAAACAAATACCGTGACGCTCAAAGAACTCTTTAGCTTCTCTCGCATTTAACTCTCCACGATCGGCAACTACTTTCTCTATGTACCCAAAGCCACTTATGACATCTTCAAGCAAGAATTTGCAAACATTGTAAGTGGTCTTAGATCGTAATGCACGTCCCTCTACATGATTAGTTAAATCTTCTCTTGCAAGTACAATGTAATGCATTTTGTCAATACCTTTAGGCATAGTTACAAGATCTACTACCCACTTGTAGTGAATACAAGGTGGATAAGTAGGATGCAACGGATCTCTATGTTTGACTGATGAATGAAGTTGACAAGTAGAGCATGTAGAAACATAGCTACTAATGTCAACATACATCCTAGGCCAATAATAGGTACTTCTAATTTTTTCATATATTCCAAAAAATCCTTTATGACCGGCCCATAATGTCTCATGCATTTCCTTCATTACTTGCAATTGAAGACCTCTTTTTCCTAGGACTCGTTGTGGATTCTTAACCTTACCCTTAGCATGTCTCCAAAGATAACCATTACATAGGAAAAAGTTATAAGCTCGTTTCCTAATGTTACGGAATCTATTCGTAGTCCAGCTAGGTAATGGTTGTAGTGTACTGAGATACTTTCCTATGTCTCTCCATTCATCTTTGTACTCAGACTCATGAAATTTCTCATACTCATATACATGTGGAACATAGTCAACTAAATTCACATTCTTTATTAGATCACTTTCAAGATCATCATCAAATCTAGCTCTCGATAACATATCAGCAACTGAGTTTGACTTACCTGAAATATGAACTAACTCAGGATTTATGAACTTAATATATGAGATCCATCTAAGCATGGCTATATCAGGAGATGAACAATTGGCTATCATTCCAATGAGAGGCAAACAATCAGTCTCAACTTTGACATTTGCACCAATGAAATATTCTTTGTCTATTTTCAAAGCTGTTACCATACCCCATAGTTCTCGTTTGATCTGTGGATATTTTCGTTGTGTTTCATGTAGAATTTTGGCACCAAACCTAATTGCATATCTATTCCCTTCACTATCGTCTTGACTTATGACCCAACCTATACCAATAGGACTAGTATCAACAGTCAATATAATAGGTTTGTTAGCAGAATAGTCTACACGCTTAAGGATGGGAGCTTCAAGCAATAATTTCTTCAATTTACGCATAGCTTGAGTGTGTTTGTCAGTCCAAATAAATTTTCATTTCTTCCTCAACAAGTCATAAAGACAATCAGCAACATGAGCAAAGTGAGGGATCCAAATAACATAAAAGATGCAAGCACCAAGAAATCTACGTACCTCACTCACGTTGTTACATGTTTCAGAAATCTTGCTAATGGCATCAACTTTTTGTGGGTATGGCTTTCGACCATAATGGCCACATAAATGTCCAACAATAAGTACCTCGTTGACACCAAAAACAGATTTCTCTATGGAAAATGTGAGACCTACCTCTTCAAATCGTTGAAATATTCTTTCACAATCAGAGATATGGTCAAGAACAAATTTACGACATCCCGATGAATCTAAAGTAATGTCCTTTACACGTTCCTCACTCCCTTTAATTGGAATATCATCAATGAATGGCATAGTTATATGAGGGATAAAGTCATGTAAGACCATATTCATAGCACTCATCATATGAGCCACAGAATTAGTCGCTCCTTGAGGTAAAGTACACATTCGCACTAAGCCTAAAGGAGTTTTCATTGTGGTTATGTCACGACTGTCAATTGCTAACTGGAATTGGTCATATCCAGAATATAAATCACCCATTGAATAGATAGAATGTCCTGAAAATGATTCAGCAAACTCATCTACAATGGGTCCTGTTCCTACATTCCTTATGGTGACTTTATTGACGGGTTGGAGATCTTGAATAAAACGTAGTTTCCCATTCTTTTTAGGCACAGTGAACCATCTGTTTGAGTAAGGTGCAAAAGATGGCTCTAAAATTCTCATGTTTATCTTCTCCTTAAGTAGTTTCATTAGCTCAGGTAAGTGAGCCTTTGGAACAGGTATAGGACGAAGATTCCATGGAATATGTGGAATAGTAAAGATTATCATGGGTGCAACTAGCTTAGGATCTACACAACCAATCTCATGAGGATACATAGTAAAGGCTTTTCCATGGCTACGTATGACTCTCTCAAATTTATCTCTCTCTGCTGGCAAAAGAAAGTCATCATCTCTACCAATTTTCACTTGTTTGATTGTCTCATCCGTGAATGTATGTCCTATGTTTTTCTTATCCCGAAGAATTGGATCATTTTTCACATCAATAATTTTTTCATTACTTCCTTGAGGTGACGGTTGAGCTATGGGTTTGATTTTTTTGTCTACAGTTTTGTACTTTGTTTCAACTAAGGCATCATGTGTTTGGTTAAATTTTGAGCACTTGTCAACATTGAGAGCATACTCTTGGATTAGAGCATACTCATCAAGGGAAGAAAGAAGAATAATATGGGAATTAGAATTTTGTTGAAGACATAACTCTAACTCCTCAAGAGTAGAGAAACAATGAGATGTTTCAATCACATGCTCAATGTTCTCATCATGTTCCATGATTTTGTTATTTTTATAATTTTTTTGGGTTTTTTGGATAAAAGACTTGGACAATTGACTCTTATGAAGAAAATCTAATCTAGAATGTGGAAAACAAAGTGACAAACTATTGTACATGTTGGTTGGATGCGAGATGTCAAACCAATATCCACTGTTGTCCCGCTCAACAATGGATTCTATCCGAAATTTTGATCATATGTAGCTCCAAACATGAATCGAGGTGCACAATCACTACAAGCATGCTCATGACCCTGAGTAACAATAGGTTTCTTTCTAATTGACAATCGATTCCTAGGATGATTCACTCCTACTGTCATGACTTGAAGTGATTGCATTCCATCCTTAGACTTAAATCTAGCATAGGTAGACCCATCATCCATGGCTTTAGTTTCCATACGACTCTCACAAATAAAGGGTTGACCTAAGAGAACTTCATAGGAGCAATTATCTTGAATAAAAAAGTGAAACTCTTTTGTGATTCCTCCTATGGATATGGGCACACTAGCACAAGCTCCATACAGGGTACCTACACCATTATCTGCAGTTCTCATACGCCATCCACAATCTTTATCTATGGGCCATCGAAACTTATCATAGACTTCTCTTGAAATCACATTGATTTCGGAGCCGGAATCTACTAATGCATTTACAGTGATAGTGTTCTTATCATTTCCTATTTTAACATGCATCTCTGATGTACCTCTAGACCAAAATGTTCTTTTAAAGTGACTTTCAGGATTGTTTTCATGATTTTCATGGTCATGTTGAATAGGTCCTAAGAAATTTTTATTAACATTTACTTCATCATCATCAAAGTCCTCTTCATCAGATTCATCAAAGTTTAAGGCTTCATTCATAGCTTGATCTTGATCTAGAGAATCTTGCATCTTAGTATCTAGATTAAGTGGAAACCTCTTCCTTTTAATTATTCCGATAAAGTTATCTTTAAAAACAGGCTTTGCAATAGAGAAAACTTGTTCTAAAGACATAGTCACTTGACTCTTAAGCAAAATGTCATCTAAAATCTCCATAGGATCTATTTTTCTCTCAATTTCTGAAATCAAGATGGCTTTAGGTTTTCTCTTTGGTTTCTTTTGTTTTTGCTCAGGGTCTTGTTTTTGTTCATGTTCTCGTGTTTGGTCTTCTATTTGTTTTGATTGTTCTTGTTTATCTAAAGGCTTTGGTTCTGTTTTTCTTTGCTTTGTCTTCTTCCCTTTTTGTTTCTCCTCTTGTTTTTGTTCATTGGGTTCTGATTCTTGTTTTTTATCTTTGGATTGTGATGTTTCTCCTTGCTCTATGATTGTTTCTATTCCCTCTGAGGTTTGTTTTTGAGTCACTCTTCTTTCACTAGGCTCAGCTTCATCTCTTTTTCGTTTTTCTTCTACATTGGATATGTGAGAAATAAGAGATTGATCTTCTATCGGTGACTCCCAAGCCGTTATTCTCCTAATCTCATCCCGTGCTCTTACTAAAGCCTCTATGGAAAAATCACCTTCCTTTGTAGGTTTACTTGATTCTACTTGTTGTTCATCAAGAGCTTCTAGTTTCACTCCTCTAGTTCCTACGTCCATCATGGTTATATTTTCATAATGTTTTTTCATTCCTCCCTTACCATAATTTCCTTGCAAAGGTAGCCTAGATCGATAGTCACAGATTTTCTTGTCTATGTCTATTACTAGTCGTTGCTCCTTAGCAGCCTTCAATAGTTCACAATCTCTCAAAAAGTGCTCTAACGAATCACACCAAGGACACCTACGAGGGCCACGCACAAAACCATTTTGATTTTGAGGATTTTGATTAACTTGTGGTGGGAAATTTTGAAATTGAGGATTTTGTTGATAAGGTATTGCTTGAACAGGATAATTAGGATTTTGATAAGGCAATTGATGTATTTGAGGAGCTTGGGGAGCAACATGTGGTACTTGAGGTGCAAGAGGAGTTTCCATATTATACGGTTGATGATTTTGAAAATTTTGATTTTGAGGATTTTGAAAAGCTATTTGTGAAGCTTGAGGATACAGGTTTTGATACATTTGAGGATTTTGCACATGAGGATGAGGATTTTGCATTGAAGGATTATGCATTGGAGGAACTTGATATGCTTGAGTAGGAGCTACTTGTGGATTTTGATTGGTAGCTATAACATGTTGATTAGGCTCTTGAAAAGTCATTGGGTTCATTTGATTTTGGAAAGTTTTGGTGTAATTAGATTGTAAAGCATCTATAGTCTTGGCCAAATTGGATTGTGTAGCAATAAGACTTTCCATTTGCTTAGTGAGAATTTCCACTTGAGATTGTTCAACTACACTTTTATTTGGCTCTACTTTAAAACCTTGAGTAGGCTCCATCATTTGTGGAATAGGAGTAGAGTCAAAAAGCATAGCATGGGATTGTTCTCTAACTTGCTCCTTAGTTTGTGGAAGTCTTATTCTAGAAAACTGCGGTGACCTTGAAAACTAGACTTTGTGCTCTTTGACCCTCCAAAAAGTCTTTGATGAAGATGAAACATTGTAGGACTATGTTTCCAAAGATCTCCTTCAGGAATATGCAGAAAAAACTCCCATCTGAATCTAACTTGTACAAGTTTGACTACATTTGGAAGCTTGCAAGGTGGCATTAAGGTGTCTAGGAAGCTCGGATAGCCTTGAAACTTTATACAAATATGTAGCCACATATGGTCTTTATACATGCCAAACCATATGGCTAACATAAATTTCTATACAAGAATTTGTAGGGTCAAACTAGAAAAAATACATTTTTACAAAATGAACATAGCATATCAATGTGCTACCAAATCCATTTTCTGCTGAAATTTGGGCTATAGACTGCCTTTGACAATCTTTACAAGTATATGGATTTTCATCTAATTTGGTGACAATGAAATTTTTGCCCTAATTTCCCAACTTTGACCGCTACCATGGACTTTCTTGATTTCTTTGAAAGTTTGTATGTGACCTTCCTTTGACATCCTTGATGCATCCTGGACTTCTCGGGGAATTCTGGCTACCTTCACCAAATATGTTTTTTTTGTAGGCCTTCACAAGTGAGAGAGGAAAGAAAATCTCGACGACAACATTTGACAGACAAAGCTATCAATGCATGTGCCTAGGCATCTCTGCCATCTCAGCGAATCTACTCTATAGTAGGTGAAGCAAAAACCGCAGCACGAACAGGAATATGCAGAATATCATCATCTTCGACACCTTCTACATCAGCCTCAATACCTGCAGTTGTAATAGTTGCAAGTGTGATAGGACGTTTTTCGACACCCTACACAATGTTGCACAGTCCTTTTGCAACCAACACATGTCGCATCATATAAGCCCATAACGGGTAGTTGGTACCATCCAACTTATCCTCAACTGCCAACATACGGAATACATCACTGCTCTCAGCCATGGCCGGTGACTAAAATACCTTGATGCAAAAAATTGACTGTATCTCAAAAAGTTGAACAGAACTGCCCAAACGAATTACGCTAGACCTGTAGTAGACTTCGAGACACTTATACTCGTGAACAGAAACTGGTATATACCTTTGGCACAAAAAGACAAATTAGCCTGCACAAGCACTACGATAGTGCGTTCGGAGGCCGAAACGAGGTCAGATCACGATTTCGGCACCACATAGGAAAGCTGTTTTGATGTCGAAAACACGCTGAGTATGCTCACCAAAATCATGTGATTTTGAGACTGCAACCAGAGGAGTGTCGACAGCGCCCTAGATGAAGCGACGACCTACTCTGATACCAATTGTTGGAGTTAGACGTCTGCGGAAGCACGTGAACAGCACAAGGAAGAAGAAGAAGCTTGGAGCACAACACACAATACTGAATGTATTACTAGAGAATGTACAAAGATAAGTAGCCCATTAGGGAAATAGGCGTATATACAAGTCGGGGAAAAAAAACCTCCTAAAGAGGGAAAAAAGTGCCCCGACGGTCCTACTGTATTCACACACATCACTACGAAAATATATCAACATTGTGTGTGTCCTTAGGAGCTCGGTTTTCTACCCTGAGGATATTTTCATGAAGCTCTCGAGAAGGAGAGCACACCATGGTGCATCGCCATTGAATTACTTCACTAGTATCAGAGCACTTCGACACAAAAGCTTTGTTCCTTTGTGAGAGCGAAGCGAGAACCCCCTCCCCTTTGGCTTTCTCCAAGGCTTACGACTAAGGCGGCGACCAGGCCAAGACCTTGGCATACCTTTTCCTCCGAGTCATCGAAGTCACCGTTGGCTACATGTGAGGAAGGACCTCAACAATCAAGGAAGAGAGAGGTTCCCAGTACTTCTCGAGAGCTCACCCATCCCAGTACTGTTCCCCCTGAAGCTCGCTTAACCATGGCAATCTCTTGCCACTAAGCTACATTATTTTGTGGTGTCTAAAGAAGGGGAAAGACTAAGCTTAACATTACCTTGAACATGTTTTGGTCCCTCGAAGCTTCATTCTTTGCTTTCAAAGTCTATTTTTGAAGCATTTTTGGGGTGTCTTTTGGAGCCATTTTGGAGTACTTTTCGTACATAATTCTCTTGACACAGGTCCAAGAACATCAAGAAGAGTGTTCTTTATACTTCTCCAACAATAAATATCAACATTTGAGGCTGTATTTTTAGCCACACTCGTAAAACTACAGGTTTTCTAGAAAGGTTTTCAGTTTTGGTGGGAGCAGCCCTTACAAATTTATGCAGGTTTTTTGAGCTGAAAACATCAGAGTTGACAGACACTTGCAAGTGTTGTTGGCTAGTTTTTGGGTTGTGCATTCAGCCTTTTAGTGTCGTTTTACTGCATATATTGAGCACATACACACCATGTACTCTTTTGTGGATACCGCTTATGTACGTCCATGTCGCTTATGTACGTCCATGTGGTCATTGATATAAAGGTTATGTTTTTTGCATAAAGCCCTTTACGTTTGATAAAGAGGGTCATGGTTAGGTTTTCTTAATTGGGAGACACCTAGATGTTGACGTCTCTTCGGTGATGCAGGTGGAAGACTTACCCAGCCTCACCATAGGAGATGTATGATCGTTTTTCATAGGTGCTCGATAAGCCTAGTTGGCTTCTATTGGGTAACTGATTATATGCAATGGAGTCAGTGATTCACTATGCAAGTAAACATGTCAGTACTTGTAGTTTTATGATATTTTGACACTGGTCATATGCTCATTTTGCAGAGGATACTCTGGCAAACTTTTTCCAGATTTTTGGTTTAGTCAACTATACAGTGGTTGATTTACTCCATGATACACTTATTCGTTGGTGTTTGGACTCTTCTAGCTCCATTATCATCCTATTCAATTCTCTATCATCATGGCATCAAAGGTCTCAGGCACATCTGGTGGATCAGGGTCTAGTGCCAGTGTTTTGAGGAGGAGCTATAACTTGCAGGGCAAAGATCATTTTGAGATCCGAAAATTTGATGGCATAAACTTTTCTCTACGGAAGAATTAGATTAAAGATGTACTACTTCAAAGGAGGCAATGGAAGCCAGTAAATGGGATTTCACAAAAGCCTACTAACATGGATGAAGATGATTGGGATGAGTTAGATGAAATTGCTAGGTCTACCATTCGCTTGCACCTAGCAGATAATGTTTACTTTATAGTATTAGACTGTGAAAGTGTAGAGGAGCTTTGGAAGAAGTTATGCAATACATATGAAAAAGAGACGACATCAAATAAAGTGTATCTGATGAGAAAATTATATGACCTTCACATGAAGGACACAGATAGTGTTGTTTCTCATCTAAATGAGTTTGATGCTATATTCTCCCAATTACAGGCTTAGAAAATGGATATGGATAATGAAATGAAAGCAGTATTGCTATTATGCACTATGTCATCATCATGGAATATGTTTTGCACAGCTATTAGCAATAGTGCACTTGGTGGTAAACATCGTATATGATGACATATGTGGAGAACTCTTGAGTGAGGATATTCGTACAAAATCTATGGTTGCCACTGAGAGTGGAGATGCATATAATGTTTGTGATTCTTACCAAGGAAAGAATCACCAACATGGCAGGAGCAAGAACAAGGAAAAGAATGGTCAATGGAATAAGAGTAGAAGTAAATAAAGGAAGAGGGATATCGGATGCCATTATTGTCATAAGAAAGGACAAAGGAAGAAAGATTGTTATGCATTAAAGAATGCTAAATGTAAAGGACAGAATGTTGATGGGCATGTTAAACAGTTACCTACACCATCTACTTTGACTATGAAGATTGAAGAAATTAATGCTATTTCTGATGATGCTGATGTGTTGACACTTGATAGTGCCAACTGAGGCTCTTATGCCTGATTCTCTTTCCCACACGTGGCTGCTAGATTCTGGTGCTTCTTTCCATATGACACCACATAGAGAATGGTTCTCTAATTATGCATCAAAGTCTCTTGGTACCATGAGACTTGGTGACTCTTACCACTGTGAGGTTGTGGGGATTGGAGGTGTGGTTGTGCACTTCATTGATGGTTCAAAATTTACTATGCATAATGTATGCCATGTACCTCAGTTATCACGCAGTTTGATGTTTGTTGGTCAACTTGATGACCTTGGTTACAAGGTGCTCTTCTATGCTCAGTCCTTTCATATATCAAGGGGCAATACGGTTATTGCAAAGTTGTCTCACCTTATCCTTTATTTGTATCACAGAAAGAACACTTGTTAGCTATTACTGAACAGCCTATGGCTTGTATTTGGCATGGTCATTTGGGCCATATATCTCATAGTGGAATGGAAAAATCTAAGTTCTCGTTTTGGCTACTTACGTGTGTTATCTCTCTCTGATTTTTCATTTTGTGAGCATTGTCAATATGGAAAGCAAACCAAAAATGTGCATAGAACGCATATTGACTCTTCAATTCAGCCTTTAGATCTCGTTCGTACAGATGTGTGTGATCTTATGCCCACTAGGTCCTTAGGTGGTTCTCTTTACTTTGTCACTTTCATAGATGATGCTACTAGAAAAGTTTGGGTATATCCTATCAAATCGAAGGATGAGGTATTCCCTACTTTCAAAAAATGGCTTTCTTCAGTTGAGACTGAAAAAGGAACTAAGTTCAAGGCTTTATGTTCAGATAATGGGGGTGAGTGCACCTCACATGAGTTCAGCCTTTTTTGTCAGTCTAGACGGATTCGTAGAGAGTTTATAGCTCCTTATACCCCAGTAAAAAATGGTGTAGCTAAAAGGATGAATAGGATTATTCAAGATAGAGGAGTTTCTATGTGGCGTCATGCAAACCTCTCACAAGGCTTTTGGGTAGAAGCAGTATTGACTGCAATTCATGTGATTAACCTTTCACCTAGTACTGTCTGAAAGTTGCACAAGAGTTATGAATAGGGAAGCCACCATATGATGATCATCTTCGAGTTTTTGGGTGTGAAGCATATGTTCATATACCCAAGAGTCTTAGACAAAAGTTGGACCATAAGTCAAAGAAATGCAATTTTCTTGGATATGGTCGAGAAGGACAATTTGAATATTGCTTATGGGATCCTGAAACACGGTCAATGATCAGAAGTAGTGATGTCATTTTCAATGAGTCTAAGATGTATTAAACAGCCCGTTAAGGAGGTTGAAGTGCGAAGAGTGGTGTTTGAGGATACTAATCCTCCAGTTAACATGCATAAAAATTTTGCACACAGAGATGTTCAAGAGAATGTCCGATCATATCAGTCTGCACATGTTCCTGTTTAGCAAGCATTGAGATGCTCTACACGTGTCTCACATCCACCTGAAAGATATGTTCAAGGTTTAGATTTTGTTATGCTAACAGATGTCGATAAGCCTTCTTGCTACAGAGAGGCTATGTAGACAGAGGATCATGTCAAGTGGGAGCATGCCATGAAGAGTGAGTTGGATTCTATTCACAAGAATGGTACTTGGGATTTAGTACCTTTGCCAAATGGAAGGAAAGCTTTACCATGTAAATGGGTATATAAGCTAAAATTCACATCAGATAGTGCTTCTCCAAAGTATAAAGCACGACTTGTTGCAAAGGGTCTTAAGCAACAACATGGTGTTGATTTCAAGGAAATATTCTCTCCAGTGGTCAAGATGACTACCCTGCACATGTTGCTTGGATTCGTTGCAATGGAGGACTTAGAGCTAGCCCAAACGATGTGAAAACTGCTTTCTTGCATGGAGATCTTACAGAGGAGATCCATATGGAAAACCCAGAGGGTTATGTAGTTCATAGCAAGGAAAGTCTAGAAGAAGAGCTTGTATGAACTTAAACAATCCCCTAGACAATGGTACCAAAAGTTTGGTGAGTAGCTTAGTATGCAGTAATTGACTTCTAATTTGAGAAATTTCCTATGTCACCATAATCCCCATGCAATTCCCTCTTCCCTTTTTTCTGTCTCTTTTGGTTATGAATTTTTATAACTTCTTCTTTGAATCGCAATCTTCTTCGCACTAGACTTGGTACTTCCACCTGTACTTTACTAAATTGTAAATGTAGCAAACAAGGATATTTTACCAAAACAAATTTAAGTTTTACTATTTGCAAATTACAAACTAAGGCTTATTCCTACAAGGGGTGCTTTGAATATTGCAAAATAATAGAAATTTGATAGCATCTTGACGATATATTCCAATTATTATGCGTTAAGGTACAAAGATTCGACAAATAGTTATCATATGGCATGTAGAAGCTAAGGTCTCATCAAAATCAATGCCTTTTCCTTGAACATAACCTTTATATACAATCTTAGTCTTATCATTTCAATTTATAAACCCATTTAAAACCAATCAATTTCTTGTCATGAGGCAAGTCACATAAAGATCAAGTCCCATCACTCTTAATAGAATCGATTCAAATTGCTAGAAACCACCAATTTTCTAAACTTCGTGTTTCATCAAAAAAAAAACATGCACATTCTCATCACAAAGGCCAGAAAGAGTCATTCCTTGGCAATCAGATGCAAAGGAAGCACCATTCAAGCTTAGAGTGAATATTATCAAAAAAAGGTACATCTAACTTAGAATCTCTAAAAGTCTACACCAATAATTTTGGCATAGATTTTGTCTCATTAATATCCACTCTCTCATCATTAAGTACATCATGAAAAGCCTATCATGAATATCTACATAAGAAACGGAATGAATTATTCCCATTTCAAACCTACATAGGTTGAGAAGGGTTTGCAATAGGAGATACATTTGGTTATCCACTAGTGCAAACACTCAACAAGGTGTCATATATATCCTTTGAGCTCATAAAAATCTCCTTGATACATGAAAGTAAATGTTGTCCTACACTGCACAAACACTCAAGGTGTCATACACATCCTTTGAGCTCATAAAAATCTACGTGCTCAACAAAAGCATCTAAACTAACCAAAATACATTTAATTTATGAGTGGTATAAGCCATAGCCATTGCTCTTATAATTATACCCAAAAAATGTTTTTCACAACCTTATTATTTGATTTCTTGCATGGTTTATCATACATCAATGCATATGCCAAACAATCAAAAACATGCAAATGAGCAAAGCATATATTGCGACTATGTTGATCCTCATGATGCATGATAGACTATAATGCCTTAGTAGGAAATTTTTGCAGTACATATGCAACATACATTATGCCCTCAAGCCGAAAAACACAAACACACATACATATATATACATAAATATATACACACACATATATATATATACACACACACACACACACACACATATATATATATATATATATATATATATATATATATATATATATATATATATATATATATATATATATATATATATATATATATATATATATATATATATATATATACACACGCACACACACATATATATATGTATGTATGTATGTATGTATGTATGTATGTATGTATGTATGCATGTATGTATATGTATATGTATTTATGTATTTATGTATGTATGTTTGTATGTATATGTACATGTACATGTACATGTACATATACATACAAACATACATGTATGTATGTATGTATGTATGTATGTATGTATGTATGTATGTGTGTGTGTGTGTGTTTGCATTATACAAATATATACACGTATATACAAATATTGCACATGCAAAAAATATTGTTTGCAATTGATTACTGAACATAGGTATTGAAAAACGTTGGTAGTGATTGGTTTTGAATATGAGATATTTCAAGTATATTAATAGCGTATTAGTGATCACTCTAAATATGAGATATTTGAAGAATATCAATAATGCATGTTTTGTATTGGAAGAGCTTGAGTGTCTTAGGACAACAACGCGTCCTGAAAATCATTTCATCTTTTGTAAGTTTCTTTGAATGATTGGCAAGTGAATCCACAATTTTCTTTATAATTCAAATACAAGTCCCATAAAACAAAAAACATCTTATAATCAGAAACACGATACAAACCAATTTTTAACCCTTGATTCTCATCAATAATATGGTGAAATGGTGACGTATGGAGTGGTGTGATGAGAATTTTTCCTTTTGCCTTATGTCATTGGATGAACTAAGACATTTATAGTGCCCTATTTCTATCATAGAACGAACACATCATGACTTGTGCGTTGTATATAGAGACGAAAACATTCTAGCAAGTTTTTCATTGTTGTGTGACCTACGTCAGATTCTTCTAAAACATGCGTAGTAACCTTGTAAAATTTGGTGTTCCGCAACATGTATAACTCTTAGTCTGTGTGGATACATTAACTCTTAGCCTTTAAGTCTGCGCATGCCTGCTATTTTCAAAGGTCCTTTAGGTGATTTGACTTTTCAACAACAGCTATCACTGATTATCAATGCTTCGATCATGTAGTATCGTTTTTTTTTTTTGGAGAAATCTCCCTTCAAAAATTGTCAAACTTCTTTTCCTACAAAAACGATCCAAAAATTATGCCATTAATGAGGTTGATTATTTTCTTAGTATGGAGTAATTAAACTTCTAGTTTTCTACACCAGTCATTATCTATAGTTTTCTCATCCACTGCATATGAATCATATATCCAGAAAGATTATTTACTTTAAATTTCATGTTCATAGTATTCTTCATAGACATAATTTTCATAAGAATGTCTTTGTTTCCAATCATAAATTCACGTAGTTAGGAAAGCAAGCCTGTTGTTACAAAGCCTGTTGCGAACTCGTGTCCTTTTAGACAATTTGTAAGGAAAAATGTAGTGTTTTAGCATGTTCTATATTACAGTCTCACGCCTTTAATACTGTATCACAGACCACATAGCAATATCCACACAGATTTATTTTCAGTGTGCACATTCTCTCTTCTTTACATAATGATCGAGTACACACCCATAAGGTTATTTAATTTTGTCTCATTGGCCAATCTGGCTTGTCATGGACATATAATCTCTTTTCTTCCCTTATCACTCAATTCTTTGTTCAAAAGCCAGTACAACTCTAATAACAGCCAAAATGTAACCTCTGTTGAAAATTATACTGGCACCAACAGATCCAAACGAATCGCGTGCAAATGCATATGATATTAACACCAAAAGATATAATCGTGCAAATAAAGAATGATGTTGAAATGAAAACATGTCAATCTTTATCTGGACATAATTATAGATTAGGATCAACCCTACAAAAACCAGTCTATCATGATCATCGAATCCTACACATTATATATGAGCAATACCACTTGAACATCTGAATTCAAAACTTCAAGCCACTCCATGCCTAAGCAGTGATACATATTACTACATGCTGAAAAGTGCTGAGAATAACTGCAGAAAACCCTTCATGTGCTCTCTATAAATATGTTTTCTTGAGAGCTAGTACTCCCCACATACAGACCAAGAGACCTACACGATAAATATATCAACTCCCTAGTAAAATAGGTCATGGGGATCCAACAAATCCATATTTACCCCATCGCATTGCACACCAGGACCTTATATATAAAGGTAGTTTCACACAGCTCTTCGTCAAAAAGCACATCAAATGGCTGCAGTAATGGGATCAAAAAACCTCTGAAATACCATTATCACAAGTACAAGAAAGTGATGCCAAAAGGAGCTAGAATTTTGGATGAAGAATTCTTGCTCTCATATTATCTGTATAACAGCCATTGTCAGACAGTAAATATTAATTAATTCTCACACATTCACATTTTTGCCACACAACACAACTGC